>ML778130.1:262806-282748 GCA_009831015.1 Picea engelmannii
GTGATTCTTTAGAATTTTGTTTATATGCTTGAAAAGCATTAAGAGAAGCTTTCCAATATCACCATACTTTTGTTGAGTTAAGAGGTTAGGAAGGTTGGTAGTGTGATAAATATTTTGAAAATGAGATCTAATATGGGTATAGGCTGGACAATCTAAGAGGAAATTCTTTTTCATCTTCAACATTCTTAGTGTCACAAAGGTGACACACTCTTTCATCTCATGGCATTTTAGGAATTGACCAAGGCCTGGTTTCACTATGGAGATTGTGAGAATTTGGTCTTATCTTAGCAATGCTTATTTTTTTCTTTACACGTGGCAAAACAAATAGATAATTTTGATCTTCTAGATTAGGGTTTATTACATCTTTATAATACCTTAATTTTCTTTTTTCCTCTAATTCTTTATCACACCACATTTTCTCCTTAAATTTTGATTTGATTTTTTTTTAATAATATCTTTATTCTACAAAATGGTTTCTTCCATGGACGTCTTTATGTTATCCTCACTTGAGTCAATGGTGGTTATGACTTGATTTTGAAGCAATTTTAGGTAGCCTCTTGTCTTCCATGTTGTTTAACTTGTTATTATACATTAGGTATCTAGTCATAGACATGCTCTCAATGGGGGAGAGGCTTGTTTCTAAGAGGAGGATGGGATAGGGCATATTTCCTTTAATTTTGAGATTATAGGTTATAAAATTCTTTTGTATTTTCTCTATCTTTCTCCAGGATTCACGAGAGATACTACAACCCCAGACTTCACATCCATAACAAATAACAGGTGTAACAAGAGTCTCAAAGAGGAGTTTCTTCTTATCCCAACTCCAAACATCCGCTGATTTTAAAAAAAAATCAAGCCCATAATAGGCTTTCCATACCCCAATAATCCTTTTCTCAATGCTATAATTCCAATTGGGCTTGTGGTGAATATCAATTCAAAGATATTTGTATAAAGTCACTTCCTCCAAGTTGTTGTTGTCATATACAAAGGTATCATAAAGGATCTTATTTGATTTAATCATCACGACCTTAGTCTTATCAGTATTAACAATCATACCCATATTGGAGCAAAAATCCTTGAGGATTCTTAGTTGGTTTTCAAGATCATGGGGACTCCTTTCCATAAGAATGATATCATCAGCATAAAGGAGAAAATTGATGACTATACCAATGAGAGTAGGGCCGACACAACCTGCTTTTTCGAGGAATTCTTCTAACTTGTCAATGTATATGCCAAAAAGGGTAGGGGACAAGGGACAACCTTGTTTGACTCCAATATTGCAGTTAATCTCTTTTGACTAGCCCTCGATGTTTTTAAACTTAGATATAGCATTCTCATACATCCTTATTGCAACAACCCTCAACTCGAGAGACACTTTTATCTCTTCCAACCTATTCCAAAGGTTTTTACTAGGAACCATGTCAAAAGCTTTTTTAAAGTCAACAAAACAACAAAAAATATTGGTTTTAGTATTGCAGAATGCCTCTGCAATGATCCTAAAGGTAACAAGATGGTCCACAATTGAATGATATCTCCTAAACCTAGACTGGCCTTTAGTTCCTTTACCATGACTTTCTAGCCAAAGGCTAATCTTCTTTTCCAAAATAATTCCATAAAGCTTGACTAAAATCGGGCTAATCATAATAGTCCTATAATTAGAGGGAATGTTTCTATCCCCATTTTTATACATTACATTAATGCAATGTATAAATTGAAGTATTAATTTACATTAATGTATAAAGTAAGATATTAAATAAGTGATACATTAATGTATAATGTAAGTTATTAATTAATTAATATATTTATGCATTATTAATCAATACATTGATAAAGTATTAATACACCAAAAAAATAATATATTAATAATACATTAGTGCAAGAATAATGTAAAACATATACATTAAATGCATTAATAAAAACAATATTAAAGTATTAATATGTTAAAACATTAATAAAGTAGTAATAGATTATTAAAGTATTAATACATTATTGCATTAATGTAATGTATAAATCAAAGTATCAATTTACATTAATGTAACTTATTAATTAATTGATACATTAATAATGTTACACTGTATTAATTAATTAATACATTGCTAAAGTATAAATACAATAAGTGATACATAAATAATGTGTTATTAAAGTATTAATACATTAATAAATACATTATTAAAGTATCAATACCTTAATAAATACAATATTAACGTAGTAATTCATTAATAATACATTATTAAAGTATTAATAGATTAATAGATTAATTGACAATGGTCATGGTTGACTATGGTTGACTATGACCATTGTTTCTTATGGTTGACCATGATAATGACCATCACCATGGATAACTTTGGTAGACCTTGGCTAACTTTGGAAAGCAAAGGTTGACTATAATTGACATGGCTAATTATGGTTGACCATGACCTTGCTTGACCATGACCATCTATTCTTATGGTTGACCATGACCATGGTTAATTGTGGTTGACCTTCGATTAGCATGATCATGGTTAATTTTGGTTGATCATGGCCATGGGTAACTTCTCTAGACCTTCGCCATGGTTAACTTTCGTAGACCTTCACTATAGTTGACCTTGGTTAACCATGACCATGATTGACTATGGTTGACCATGGTTGACAATGGTTAACTATGTTTGGTAGTTGTTGTCCATAGGTGATGATGGTTGGCCATGGCCATGGTTGACCAAGACTATGGATGACATTCAGATAGTGACATTTGGTATTGTTTATCACATTATGACTACATGATATTTGCATAACATTGTGACGACGAGGCTATGTTCATGCCATTGTGACGACGAGGTTATGTTCGTCACATTGAGACAATATGATTGTTTTCGTGTTAACAATCTAAAAGGACAAACAAAATGCATAAAGTTTTGTTCACCTTAAAAGGACTTACATATTTCTATACAGAGGTACCATAAAAGTCTATCTATGGTAAATCCCTTAAACCTAAATAAAAAAAAATAGATTCGAAACTCATAAAGTTATATCCAACTTCAAAATAATTATACATCTCTCTTCATAGGTAACATGGAAGTGTATCTTTGTATCTGTTATATAATATAACACATACTAGTATGTATGTGTTATATAATACCTTAACCTTAAAAAGACTAGTTATATATTTACAATCCATTTTCAAATCTAAAATTTGGAAAAATAAAAAAGTAAAACAATACATTATTACAGTAATAAAGTATTCATATTAATTAATTAATATATTTATATATTATTAATTAATATATTGATAAAGTATTAATACATTAAAAATTAATATATTAATAATGTATAAAAAATAATTTTAATAAATTAAATGCATTAATAAAAACAATGTTAATATATTAATACATTAAAACATTAATAAAATATTAATATATTAATGTGTGTTGCAATGTATTAATTAATCAATACATTAATATATTAATAAAGTATAAATACATTAATAAAGTAGTAATAAATTATTAAAATATTAATATATTAATAATACATTATTGCATTACATTAATGTAATGTATAAATTAAAATATTAATTTACATTAATATAACTTATTAATTGTTCTCGAGGTGTAGGACAGTCGGTGACAGAGTGTGTTGTTAAGCCACTCTGTGTTGAAAAGTCACCGGTTCGAAACCTGCGGGGACAAAAAATCCAACCATGTTAAGGGTTGGTGTGGCTCAGGCCGGGTGCGATCCCCGGGTGATTTTGACGACTTAGATGCCCCTGAGTTGCGGTTTCTCAAGCCAAAGGTTAATCCCGATGCCAAGAAGGTCCAGACCAATTAACAAAAAAAAAAAAATATAACTTATTAATTAATTGATACATTAATAATGTTACATTGTATCAATTACTTTATACATTGCTAAAGTATAAATACAATAAATAATACATTGATAAATACATTATTAAAGTATCAATATCTTAATAAATACAATATTAACTAGTAATGCATTATTAATACATTATTAAAATATTAAAATATTAATAGATTAATTGAAAATGGTCGTGCTTGACTATGGTTGACTATAACCATTGTTTCTTATGGTTTACCATGATAATGATCATGACCATGGTTAACTTTGGTAGACCTTGACTAACTTTGGGAAAGAAAGGTTGACAATGGCTCATATGGTTAATTACTGTTGACCATGACCTTGCTTGACCATAACCATTGATCCTTATGGTTGACAATGAACATGGTTAATTATGGTTAATTAATAAAGTAGTAATACATTATGTAATGTTTAGTAAAGTACTAATATATTAATACATTAATGTATATTAAAGTACTAATACATTAATAAAGTATTACATTACTATACTTTGTAATTGAAGTATTAATACATTAATGTATAATGTAACAATATTAATACATTAATTATGTAATGCATTAATTAATTAATACATTAAATACATTATTAATTAATACATTGTTAAAGTACTAAAGTATTAATAAACTAATAAAATTAATGTACATTGTTCTGTATTAATTTAATTAATTCATACAATTTTAATTAGTACAATACTAAAGTACATGAATACATTAAAGCATCAATAAAGTATTAATACATTATTACATTAAAGTACATGAATACATTAAAGCGTCAATAAAGTATTATTACATTAATGCAATGTATAAATTAAAGTATTAATTTAAATTAATGTATAAAGTAAGATATTAAATAAGTGATACATTAATGTATAATGTAAGTTATTAATTAATTAATATATTTATACATTATTAATTGATACATTGATAAAGTATTAATACACTAAAAAAAATAATATATTAATAATACATTAGTACAAGAATAAGGTAAAAAAATACATTTAATACATTAAATGCATTAATAAAAACAATATTAAAGTATTAATACATTAAAACATTAATAAAGTATAAAAACATTAACAAAGTAGTAATACATTATTAAAGTATTAATAAACTAATAATACACTATTGCATTAATGTAATGTATAAATTAAAGTATTAATTTACATTAATGTAATTGACCAATATAAATCGACCTCCCAGTGATAGCCAATTGTTACACTATAGTCCAATTTTAGTATCGGAGATACTTGAACCTCAAATTTAGTCCAACAAAAGAGAAAGGGGTAGCCATTTTGAAAGGAATGAGTTGTGCCTCCTCTAGACCCCAATAGTGTACAATTGTTTTTGTGCTATTAATGCTCATCCCAGATACCAAACAAAATACCTGAAGGATATCAGATATCATTGTCCACTCCGAGAGATTTGCCTTTGACAATATCAGTACATCATCTACAAAAAAATATATGCACAACCTTTATTAGTTTAGAAACCTTTATACCTAATATTTTTCCCTCGGAGATGCTCTTTTTAAACATCGGACTGAGTCCCTCCATAATCAGAATAAATAAATACGGGGATAGTGGGCATCCCTGACGAAGCCCCCTTCCACTCTTGAAATAATCTGTCGCCTAACCATTTATGAGCACAACAAAACTAGAGCTAGTAATGCAGCTCATGATCCATTCCGTCAAGTGAAGGCCAAAACCTACTGTGAGTAAAGTCAGTCTTAGGTACTCCCAGTCTATGTTTTCATAGGTTTTCTTTAGGTCTAGCTTCATCACCAGATACTTTATATTCTTTTTCTTTATGTTGTGTAGACTTTCGTGGGCTACTCCAATAACATCATGAATTCTCCTGCCCTGTAGGAACCCCAATTGTTCAGCTGAGAGACATCTTGACAAGAACGACTTGATCCTATTTGCAATAAATTTTGCGGTCACCTTGTAAACAAGATTGCATAAGGATATTGGTCGGAAGTCATCAAATGTGACAGGCTTGTTTACCTTTGGGATAAGTGCCAGAAAGGTCAAATTACACCCCCACAAAGGTGGCCTTTCATCCTCGAGTCCTCCACCATCTCAAGTAAATCACCACCCACAAGATCAAAGAAGAAAAAAGAAAATTCGATTGGCCAGCCATCAGGACCCGAGCTCTTTTCTTTTTTGAAAATTGCTAACACTGTTTTTAATTCCTCCAAAGTGACCGGCTTGTACAGGATTTTTTCTTCCTCCTCATCAACCATTTTCAGATAGAGACTTGTAAGGCTGACCAATTCGTTTAAGTTAATCATTTCTTTGGATTTAAAAATTTGTTTGTAATAGTTGACAACCTCCACCTTAATCGCTCCCTGATCGGATAAATGGACTCCACTGTCATTTATAATCTCCCACACATGTTTTATATTCCTATTAAAACTCGCCAGCCTGTGGAAATATTTAGTGTTGCTATCACCACTAGATATCCAAGAAGTCCTGCTTCGAATTCTCCATATCTCCTCCTCACCCCGTAGAAGATTATTTATGCTAAATTCCAGTTCACGCATGTGCCTTTCCTCCTCCAGAGACAAGTGATTGTCAACAATTTTTGTTAAATATTGTTTGATCTCCGATTCCAAGATGTCCATGAGAGCCTTCTCACGAGCCTTAACTTCTTTGTTCCAGATTTTTGTTTGAGATTTTAGCTCTTTCAACTCCATAAAAATTTCAGTTATTTATCAGATTTGTTGTGACAAAATATTCTAGTGAAATATCTACAACAATTTATAGATTAGTTAGCTAGTTCCTCCAAATTCCGTTGAAGCGAATCACACTAGTTTACTTTGATGAATTTATTAAAAAATGTCATTCATAAATGTAAAAAACCGTTCCTTGGATTTTCTTGAAAAAAAATACAATTATAAATTATACCCTAGATTTCCTATTTTCATTATAAAAAATGAAAGGTATTGTAATAGTGGAGAGTGTTATTATATGATAAGTGTGCTTATCTTGACATCATGATATTATTCAAGGATTTAGTGAAGATTTAACGTGAAAACAAAAGTTTACCTCTGCGAGTAATTGTCCCCGTGAATGCTTTTCTGCCACTAATCTTCCCGTGGACAAATCGGTAGGTGGAGGGTAGATGGTTTTTTTATCCCCTTGTCCCTCACTTTGTCTCTTTATGTGCAACCCTTTCCATTCCCACGGAGACACGAGAAATATAAAAACGTAAAGCAACACTTTTCACAAAACAAGTACTTCACCGTCTTCAAGGCCAAGGCGGTCTAATATATCTAATTTATATTTAATATCTATCATGTTTGGTTGGTTGTACTGCAGCATGTTCAAGTCAAAGGTCATTATATAATCACTTGCACCTAATATATTTAAAATGTGGTATTCAATTTCAATCATGTTACGTTTTGGTTGTTTGTTTCTATAATCCATTCATAAAATATAATATACAAATACCTTTATATATAAAATAAATATTAATAATTATATTATAAATATTAGTATATGTTTTGTGAACAAAGGTCAAGCTAGATACATTCCACTAAATATTAATGTTAAGATTTTCAGCATTATGATCTAAATTCAAGTAAGATACATTCTATAAAGTAAAATACAAGAAAAACAAAATACATTCTATGGAGTAAACTTCAAGAAATGTATATGCTTTATGTTGGGAAGTCTCAAACCATTTAAATGTGTTATGTGTAATAACCTATTCTCAAAATCATATAAAAAAATTTAAATGTGTTATGTGTAATAACCTATTCTCAAAATCATATAAAAAATTTAAAATATACAAGAAAAACAAAATACACAAAATACAAGAAATATATATATTTTATATAGAGAAGTGTCAAACCATAATATGTAATAACCTATTCTCCAAATCATATAAACAATTTAAAATAGAAGATTAAGAACAAATTGTAAGTTTGAATAATTTATTTTAAAAATTTATAAATATTAAATATTCTATAAATATTAAATATATTTTTGTAATTAATTTAAATTGATGATATAAAAGTATTAATTTATAATTTAGTTGGAAAAATATAAAAATAATGAATTAATAATTTGTTTGGATAATTATAGAAATAAAGAAGTTGACAATTTTTTTTTAAATATAATAGAGATTTTGGTGAAGGTTATAATTTCATCATTTTTAATGGAAATTTTGACCACAACACAAAATTTTGTTTTTAAAAGTTTTGATATATTTTAAGACAATCCAAAATGCCAAAATTTAAATAAGTGAATTAAACAAGGACTTTGTATTGTTATAAAAACTAAACTTATTAGAAAAAATGATTTTGTCCACTTATTAACTTACTCCATTATGATATTGATGATGATGATTGTTTGAACACTAAATTAGAATAACCGTGAATGCACACTTATTAAATGATATGATACATTGATATTTATATTATGTGACCTTTGGATTCAACTTCCAAGGTCTCTTGGACTCCTTATGATTGTTACATGAACATGACTATTCATATTCCATGAATTTTGCAACCCTGACAGATTGCATTTCCAACATTCTCCCCCTTAATCCGAAGGGGTGTATATGAGTCCAAGGTGAGAGCTGATATATAAAAGTGGACCACTAAAATCTGGAAGTGTGCAATTGTTGATGGTTGAATGTGTTCTCTGAATCTGGTGGTTTTGGGATGACCACAAAATGAATGGCTAGCAGAAGTTGATGTCTTCTACTAAGTGGTGATGGTGGTTTAAGGAATACCACAAACCAATCTGATGGTTTAAGGATGACAACAAATTCTAGAACCCTGCTTTAGGCTCAATGGTTCCCATAACATTTCCTAATTTAGCTAGAAGCTGGAAGTTGATGTCTTCTGCTAATTGGAAGTGCTCTCGAATGTTGGTTTAAACATGACCATAAACTATTTTATAGTAGAAGTTGAAAGTCTTATACCAAGTGTAGTTTTAAGGAAAACCACAAATCATTGTCTAGCAGAAGTTGTAAGTCTTGTACTAAGTGGTGGTTTAAGTTTTGCGGCAAACCAATCACACTCGCTTGTCACGTTCACTTGTTACTGCTTTATTGATAAGACTTCGAAACTTGAATTCTAACTATCAATCATTGATGTTGTTCCCCATGTCAGAGGCAAGGTGAGAAGATGCAAATCCTTTCTCTGCAAGATGCATCAATACTCAAGAGTGAATTTGTCAATATGACTGACATATCTTCTTTACTATTGATGAACACTGCCAAGAAGTCATCCACCCATAGTGGTTCTTAACTCTTGTAGATTTCTTGCTATTAAAACATTTGTTTGAAGGATGATTCTTTTTTCCACAATGCTCACAAGGATGAAGATTGAAGCACTTATCTTCAATGTGGCCAACTCACTAACAATGTTGGAATTTCTTCATCTTCTCTTGAACTGGAGCAGGTGAATGTGAACTTCCTTGAAGCAGTCCAACACTTTGAAACTGGATTGATTTTGTGTAATATGGATTATGAAATGTGACATCCTTTTCATATCCGATACTTTTTCTATGCTTGCTCTACTTGATTTCTTCCCAAGGTCTGATGATCCTCTTGGAAAGAGGAAGCTGATATTTCTCTCTAATTGAATCTAGAGTTGGCTCACTTGGTTGTTGTTACATTGGTTGTTGGTATAAATAGGAATCATCATCTTCTTCATCTTCAAAAAAATGGTTTTGAACAGGGACTAGTTCAAAATGTTGTCACAATATATGTCGCTCAAGTGCATTGTGAAGAAGATGAGTCTAGTTTTGAAGTAGTGCTACTTTGGCTTGTGTAACTTGCAAGCACGATACAACAAACTACAGAGTTTCTTTTTTAGTGGTGATTGTATTGTCCACAAAAGATAGGATTAGAGTGTTCAATAACTCTAACATTTCCTCAAATCGATCCATTTTAAAGACATATTTAGATTTCATGGGGTTTCTTGCAAATCCATCGAGACTTTACAAGGAAAACTAAACTATGCAGACTCAACAAATGAAGGGTGTTGGATTCCACTAAAAATGCACCCATTTATAGAAAAAACACAAGTAATCTTACAACGCAGTTGTTTTTGTGTGTGTTATCGATGAGCATGGAGTTGTTGGATGAATAGAGAGCATATATATAGTTTTGTATTCTATGCCATCACCAAGAATGCCACTGTATATACACAATTGGATCTAATAGAAAATCGTGCTATAAGTACATCCCAACGATCCTATGAACATAAAAGAGTGCTAGCCAATTATGATCGTTGTTATTGGATAACACTAGTGGCATCTATTCCTTTATTAGTGCAAGAATGATCCTTTTTCCAGCTATGGAATTGCATCCTCAAAGAAGCATCAAATTTCTACTAAAATATATGGAGGAATCTCCTTATCAAAATATGGAGAAAAGTTCATAAACCTATTAAGAACGTGTCTAGTTAGTCAAAGGAAATTTCCCTTTCCTTCCTAGTTATAGGGAAACCTTGAGGAATTGATAAGGATGAACAACAAAAGTATAGAATGATGTAGTGTGAGAATGTTCAATGTTGGAATGCCCAAAAAGTTAAAAATATATCAACCCAACTCACAAAAAAACTTCATTAAATCGACAGCTTCAAAGCGACATTGTGTATATGCAAGTAGCTCGGTGTGACAGGACTACAATAGATTGAGAATTTTCTCCACTCTCAAACCCTTTATTTTTGTCATCGAGAGGAATAGGAAAAACACTAGATACTCATTTCAACAAGATGTAGATTGAGCTAGGGACAGATGTATTTCTTCTTATGGATAGCTCAATGGTCAAAGTATCTACAGGTTTCATTCTTTAGATACACAAGGCACGAATGGAGAAGATCCTTGTAGAGTGAATCCCTTTCTGTGAGAGTCTCATATTCTAAGAAACTATGGCTAACCTGTGAGTATTAAAATGGAATCCAATTATCGACATAACATCTCACCACAATACATTACAACAATCATGGCTATTATGATGTTTTCTCCATTTTCTAGGGTTGTTTTTATTATCCATTTTCTATGAAGAGGCCAAGAACGCAGTTGATCACCTCTCAGATTTCAACGCCACCAATAGTTATCTGATTTGTGTTCCAACAAAAACCCTAGTTATGAGAAATGTAGATAGGTATATGGGATTTGGAGAAGTAGAAAAAATAAATTTTGTAGCTCATTAATAGAACCTATCAATGAGGAGGCTTGATGAGTTCTATCTTCAGCTTCAAGAGATGTAGAGGTGTTTCTATGTGTTCATGCACTTGAAATTCCATGTGATTCTTGCAGTATGGCATGCAAGAAAACCAACTAACTATGGATAAGTGCGTAACAGTTGAATGTTTGAAAACCTTTGAATCTATCCAAGGAAATGATATGATTAGAGGGAGAAAAAACTACATATCAAAGGGAATAATAACCATCCCAGATGAAAAACTTACGTAGATGGGCATAGTAAACAATTAGAAATAACATGTCAAATGCATTTATGTATTACACCTAGGGTTAACCCATATATAGTGAATAAATGTATGTGTCAAACTAGTAGACAAAGGGGTGCACGATGGCAGGCAGAGAGAAAAAGCATTTCTACATAATGGAAAGAAAATGCCCAAGGTAATGATGCAATTTCTACAAAACTCAACTATGGAAGACCACCATAGTTCAATGCATGCTTAAGAGTTGAGGCTTCATACCACTGTTATAATTCTAAATTAGAATAAGGGTGAATGCACATTTACTAAATGATATGATACATTGATATATACATTGATGTGATCATTGAATTCAACTTCCACATTGTTGGAAGTAGGCCGAATAAAAGAGAAAGACTATTTTAGGAATAAAGGCATGCACGAGGAAAGTGACAGTTGGAAGGAAAAGAAGCACATGTGCATGCATGGAAGACCTAATGATGTTAGGGTTATGGTTTTTGTAATACATTGTAATGGTTGATGAGACAAAAACGTGTGTGTGTGTGTGTGTGTGTGTGTGTGTATATATATATATATATATATATATATATATATACCTAGGAGGTCTAGAGCATGACACATAGGAGGAGTAGTGGTTCAGACTCAAGAGACGATGGGAGGAAGGAGTCTTACTTTCATAACTAGTTGAAATACTTTTGTCATACGACCATATTTTGTTATTTGTTGAGTTGTAGAGGGTCAGGAGAGTAGATCTCGAGGGTTAGATCACAGGCTGAGGAGCCTGGTGTGATCTAGTCCACCTCATAATAGATCTCGACCTTGTTATCTCTCCAGGTGTCCTTCTCAGGTTGTAGCTTGAAGAAGCCTGGTAACTTAAAGTATGTTTTGGTTTTTTGTGTATGTTGGATCAAATGGTATAACTAAACAACTAGTAAACACTCAAGACACATAAATATATATAACCACATGAGACAATGCTTTCAAAATTCAATAATCATATAAATAATTGAACTGATGGGTGAAGAAAGACTATATTTATCAACCAGAACACCTATGTGATGGGCTGAATAAAAATAGTATAGATTACTATTAAATTGGTGTTTATGAGTTGACCAATGAGATGACAGTCATTTGCAACTAGACAAACTTAGATAGCAGTAATCATCCAAGGTACAGGGAAAGAGATAAGATGGCAATATGACATTAACAGTGAAAGAAACTTGTGTATCTGTATTATATGTAAAGGTCTAGTACAATAGCAGTATGGTCTAATCTCTAGACTTGAACCCTTTCTTCCTTAGAATACATAATCTTTATATCTTTTACAATAAAGTTCAAGATCCTGTAAAAATGGATCTGAAATGCTAAAAATAGAATAAAATCAAACAACTCTTAATAATAAAATCAAGTCCTATCATAAGGGATCAGACCCTTATCCTAGTCTTCAACATAATCTTTGACATCTTCAACATCATTCACGGTGATGACAAGGCACTTTGAAATCTTCCTTTGACAGCTTGACAATATTTTGACCAAAAATAGAGAATCTCTTCATTTACCTTGGCTTCAAAAACTTAAAAGAGATAGTGATCTCAATCCCTTTTAATTTTATCATTCATTTAGAAACCTCCTTGAAAGATTTGGCAATGAAAATCTTTGATTTGAGCGAAAAGAAAAGAAATATGCCAGTCTTTGCGCTTTCAGTGGCTAAGGAGCCAAAATTTGTAATGAATAAGCCACCGAAAGCCCTATTTTCGGTTGCTAAGGGAACATTTCAAAACCCTTGTAAGCCACCAAAAAGTCAGTTTTCTTTCTCAATAGAAAATAGATTTCTAATAGATCTTATCTTTCTCTTTGCTATGATGACCCCAAAAATTTTGACATCTAATGCAAACAAAGGTAGAGTTCTATTTCAACAAGACCTTTTGAAGAGTTGCTTGATCTTTAACATATGGACTTTGTGATGATGTGCTCCTATACTATAGTACTACTCAGTCTTTGTACCACGTAATTATTTTTTATTCCTGTATCACAAAGTATGTTATATTCCTAATCTTACCTTTCAAGCAGAAAACAGAACATGAGCAAGATATGGAAGCCCAACTACTGTAGAATTCTTGGTCTTGAGTTCTAGCTTTCACTTTGCTTCAGAATTTATGATCCCCTGTTCACACCAGATTCAGCAACAACTTGAATCGTCCGAATTTTTTGCACTTCTATTGATTTTAAACATAGATTCATTTGATCCAAAGCTACCAAAACATGATATCATTGCAATTACTCCATCTAGTGCATCTCTTCCCCTTTCCAAATATACAATCAACAAGCACTGCTTTGACAAAAATCTCAATTAGCATGTGTTTTCATCTATTTACAATCTTTGAAAAAGGTAGTCATGCATGTTTTGATTGATGTTGACTACTGATTTTCTGCTTCATTTAAGAATTTTGAACCATCTACACTTTTCAAACATCCTTTCCCTCTCTCTTTTAAATTCTGTCCTCCATTTTGAAGTATCCTGAATTCCAAGGATTATACCATTGAGTTGTGGGCAGCCTTCAGCAATGGCTATCGCTCCTCTATCTGTAACTGTCTGCTCTTTTTTTGTTCTAGAAATTATGCAACTATAACCCTCAAACAATATCTTTTCCATCTGCAACAAATGTGCCTCTTCGGGCCACATAGGATTGTTTGAAATATTGCAAATTAGTGAAAGTCCCTTGGATATGTTGGGACTAATTCCCATGTATAGTGAACATAGATTTTTAAAGTCTGTCTGTACACTGTGACAATATCTTGGATAACATGACTATTCATTGCTTTAGAACTTGTGTAAAGTGTGGCATGAATATGTGCAAGCTGAATAACATCATAAATGGGATTTTCAACACCATATGATGCTCTAAATGGATTGATAATATTCATATCAAGCACCCCACCAATGAAATACTGACAGTGTCTTTTGTAATTGCAGATTGATCTGGAATAGGAATAGCTTTCTCTTTCAAAATGTGCACACAGGAGATATGATCAACATATGGTATCAAAATATGAATGCATGTATCAAGAGTTCTGCCATATTTCCCAAATTTCTCTACAACATAAGCAATCTTTTCAGGGACGATGCATTCACAACTATTTCTTCTTCATATGAATTTAACCTAGATATGGAGCACTCTGAGTTGGGCAGTACAATGTAAATATTCAAAACCAGAACTTCATTCTGTAGATTTCGATATTTGGATTTCAATCATGAGGAACCCCAGGAAAGCACAAAATGATCTTTTCACTACTGCAGAAAAAACCCCAAATGGGTATCAACAAAAAAATAATAAATCAATGCCCATTAGAATTTCGAGCTGAAACATGGCATCCCACTGTGGATCTTGCTATAACCAGACGAGAATAATGGCTTCCTTCACATTTGATGTGTAGAATAAAAATTCTCAGCCCCAACTATTGAATAGGTTATTTATCCTCGTGAATTGGCACTTTGTCTTTCCATGTGGAACCGCTCCACAATAACACCATCTTGAAGAGATAGCTACAAGGTAATGGTATTGGGCTCGGCTTGATTTGAATGCATGGCATGTGGACTCAGTTTATCTGTTGGCTTTGGTATATGTATGTGCTTGACAGAATTAGGGTTTGTCTTAGGATTTAAACACTCGTGGCTTGGATTGAGCCTACACCTATGGCTCAATTTAGTGTTGACTTGTTGACATAGGGGCAGACCCAGGGTTCAACGCTACAAGAGTGCACCAACAAAGCTCTAACTACTAACCCTTTCGGAAACACCTGCGAAGCAGATGAAGTCTCACCTGAGGTAGAGGAAGGGGTGGTTGCAAGACTCAGGTGTCTGGAACCTTAGTTGGGACACAGATCTATGATTATACAACTTACTAGAGCACCTATCATTGTTAGTTCCTTAATATACATTCAATAACCACTTTTCTTATATGACAAAGCTTCGTAGCATTCACACTAATCTATAGTATTCAAGCACTTAGAAATAGTAAGCTATATCAAATTTAGTAGATCAACACTAAGCATCTTCATACATATCAAATCTAACATTCATACACATCTAGGAGCACAAAGCATAATCAGATCTTCCTACAAATATCAATGCACTTAGAAGAAGAAGAAGTAAACACATTGAATCAAAGCACAAAGCATCACACATAGATTTACGTGGTTCACCCCCACCCTGGGGCTACGTCCACCAACTCTTCTTCTTTATTATCTTGGTCAAGCATTTACAACACAGAGCCTCAACAATCCTTACTCCGCACAGGACATAAGATCTTCATAGCTCGCTAGATCCTTCTTTCTTGCGCTTTAGAAAACCTCCTACAACAACTTGCACTTAGCTCTGCAAGTCTCTTACAATCATGCACAGAGCATTTACAATCCACATTCGATCACATAGATCTAATTACTATCACTAAGCCATCAAATCTTTTCTACCTTGTCTAGACATCTATTTATACATACAAAAGTGGGCCTAAGCATGGGTAAACCCACGAGCTAACATCCCTTTCCCATTACATTAACCCAAACCCTAAAAAGGGGCCCAAAAGTGGACCGAGATCCTGTGATCTCTTCTTTGTCTTGCACACTTCCTTCGATAGGGAATCAAGGTCCCCAAAAAGGTCAAATATGACCAAGTATCTCCCACAACTTGGTCGAGGGCCAACAGGCCCCCAACACTCACCCGTGACTCATCTCGAGTCACTCGAGCCTGATCAATCCTTCTTTGAAAGCCTCGAGCTTGGATCGAGATGAATTGACCTGCTGCATTGCAACTTCTTCTTTCTCGGTGAACTTCTGTATGAGTGCGACATTCACCGACCCTTCTAGGCATTGCTATGCTTAATTCATGACCTGTTCCAACTCAATTCCTTGGTTTGCGATCTCTATAAATATTTGACATGCCTTATCCTGCAAAGGTTGAAGTTGCTGAGTTACTTCCATTACCTTGCTCTGGATTATATGGATCTATTGTTGTGCTATGAGTTGCTCGGAAGACCATTTCATTTTCTCTATGGGTGATAGGGCCTTCAGCTGCACCTGTAGCTATTCAGCTTCATGCTTCGCCTCCTAGAGCTGCGACTCCAGTTTGTGCAATTCAGGATTCTTGGTTAGGTTCTCATGTATCTGCGCAATTTTGCTACTTAATTGTTTTCATTCCTCAGTGAGTGCTTTAATCCTTTCTACTGTGCTCTAGGCATTCATTTCTCATTGGTCACGCTCTTCTTGCGGGGTACTTGATATGGTTTGAAGCTCTAATTCTATGACTCTTTGTTGAAGTTGTTGAATAACTTCAGCAAGCTTCATCACTTGGTGTTCTAAAGGTTCTTCTGCTTTCTTCTCTAAGCCAGTCACGGAGAGAAATGATTTGTTGACTGCTTCTTCGATCCTGATTTGCTTCACGAGCAGATGCTCCTTTTATTTTTGGATCTTCGCTCTGTCTTCTTCCAATTTTTCTTGGAGAGCGTCCCTCTCTTGTTGCACTGCTCAATGATTTCCTCCTATGCTTTCTTTAAGGCCTGGGTGGCCTACGTGGTTTCTTCCTGTGCTTTTCGAAGGCGTGCTTCGACTGTGGAAACAATCTTGCGGAGTTGAACTGGTTCATCTTCCTCTTTTGTTGTTCCTTCTGACAAGGGCAGAGTGGAGACTGCGTGGCTATAGCAAAGTGCCTGCTACACTCCTTGGAGCTCGCTCTTAATTCTATTGTGCATTGCCTCTTTCTTGGCTTCCTACTTTTTTGTTATTTCTTCTATAGCTTCATTCATAGTGGTGAGGAGGAAACTAAAGTCATCTAGGGTGAGCGTGGTTTTCATCTTGGATACAGGGGTTCTAGGTTTCTTCCAGGAGGAAGGTTTCAGAGGTGAAACCTTAATTTTCTTCGACGAGTCCTCTTCATCTTCTGGCCTCTATTCGACTTCTTCATCATTACCTTCTTTCTCAGGTGTAATGGATGTGGTCCTTACAGATCTGATGTCGATATCCTGTATTTCCTCATCCTTCTTTGTCTTCGTTGTTTTCTTCGTCTTACTGGGCCCAAGTGTATCCTGCGCAGCTTATGGGCTGTCGATGTCGGACAATTCTGTGGGGTCTGTTGAAACAAGGAGGTATGTCGACCATTCCTTGGTGATTTCCTCTAGGTCTTCTTCTGTCAACTTATAATAAGACTGTAACTACTCTTTGTTCTCATCATCATGTGTTGTTATGTAAATAAAGTGGCAGTCCACGTTGAACTTCATTAAGGGCCTAAACCTGAAGAGGCTATTCAGGGTTATCCGAGGTTTGAACTGGATGGCGTGCTTCAAATGATTGTTGTAGACATGTAATATGGCATTGGATTGCCATTGTTTTCTCATATCATTCGAGTACCATAAGGTACTGAACTTCGCGGCTAAGGGATCAAAAGGGTGTTGGCAGCCAATTCACATTTCTCATTGTCTCATAAGGTGCCTACACCAATGTTTCACAAACATTGATTTTTTTGTTGCAATTTTCAAATGAACGACGATTTTATTCTTTGCGCCTTTCCGCACGCCTACCTTCGCTAAGTCTTCACGAGTGTAAGCATGAAGATTTCTCCTTTCAAGGTCACATTTCGATCATTTTCTCAACTGCCAATACCTTTTGTGTCATTATGCATATTGCGCCTATCTTTTTATTGATCTTTACATGATCAGCAATATCCTTTGATCGGTTTTCGTACTTCGATGGATTATATAACTCAGTTTTATTGAAAACATTTAGCCTTTGGATTCGCATTGTATGGTTTGCCTAAAACATTGATTCATTGAATTGCATGGGGGTCCTGATTTATCTTTTGTAATCCTTATTGTTGATCCTTATCATAGCTCTTGGCATATCAATTTTAGGTAATATCGATTTGACACCTTGGTTAAACATTTGATTAATGCATTGAAGAGAACATGATTTTGGGTTTTGAACTGCATGTCGGATGTTTGAACATTATGGTATAAAACTCGCACGCATTGGTGTACTCATTGGACATTCTTATATCGATTGTGTGATTTGATTTCATTGAATTTGCAATGCATTAGTATTTGGATTGGTTTCTCATTTGGCCTACTCAGCCTTTGGTTTCATAAGGTATATGGATATTCATACATATCTTTTAATATAATGCCTATGGCTATTTTTGTAACTGTTGATATGTTGTTTTCATATATTAACACATTGGTTAAGCTATGGACATCGATGGTTACATTGGCGCATAGTTGAGTTTGATTCGACTGTTGGTAGATTAAAAACTTTGATATAACATTCATTGCGCACACACTTACTATTGTTCATTGGTCAAACAAATTGATATAATTGATGAGCTGTGTTACAGGGGATGTTACAGCTGTAAACGTCTGCCTCCTTACCAAGAATTAAACTATTCTTCACTTGCCATGCTCATGCTCGCTAATATGGTGGTTTCCTTAGATTCATAAATCGTACACAGGTAACTCTGGTCATTTGTTTTGATATGGTTTGACATTTTCAAAGCTAGATCTGAATACCTCTTTATTTATGCGACCTGCGAAAGTTTCTGGCGTTTCTAGGGTTTCCCATCTATAATTTTATTGCTGTTTGGAGGATTGTGCGAGTTTAGAAGACCGGATGTGCAAATTTTATGTAATAAATCAGCCTGGACATAAATTTAAAATGGTCTGCAACCGGATTGAGGGTTTATGGTTTCCTTAGTAAGCCAGGCCAAGGATGGAAATATAGAAGACTACCTTGGATCCAAGCAAAAGGATTTGAAGAATTTCAAAGAAAAAGAAAGATGGCCCTCGTTTGGAGTCATTGAACAAGACATTGTCGGCGACGCATGAAAAGATAACTATGGCAGGGGAAATGATGCGTAAAACATTTACAGGGCTTTTTATGCATCGTTATCGAGGCGTAGATCCGGATATTCGGATTACATGTATCAGAGCTATCGGTTCATGGATTCTATCTTATCCATCCCTATTCCTACAAGATCTATACTTGAAATACCTTGGTTGGACTTTGAATGATAAGAATGCTGCTGTCCGCAAAATCTCTATAATGGCACTGCAAAATCTGTATGAGGTGGATGATAATGTGCCATCACTTAGCCTCTTCACAGAACGATTTTGCAACCGTATGATGAAGCATTATCCACAAATGTTGAGGAAATATTTAGCAAATATTGCAGAGAAAGAGATCAAGTGACAAACCTTATTGGAGCTTGTTGACTACATTCAGTATGGAGCAGGCACACTCACAGAAAGAGTTCAGGGGGAGATTGCCAAAATGTTTGCTTCAAATCTTTTCCGTTCCTTGCCTCCAGCTTTCCATGAAAGTACAGGGTTAGACAAATTTGACCTAGAAGAAGAGGATCGCTGTATGGATCCTGCATAGTCACATTTGCGGATCTGTATGAACTCTTGTTGCGATATATAATTTCGGCAGATACAGATCCCATATTAGCAAAGAGGTATATAGACCTCTTCTTTGTACAGCGATTGCTCAACCTATTTGACTCTGAAGACCCTAGAGAGAGAGAGTATGCAAAGACTATATTGCATCGCATTTATGGAAAATATATGATGCATCGACCTTTATACGGAAAGCAATTAACAACATATTCTATCGATTTATCTATGAAACT
>ML778130.1:330586-371574 GCA_009831015.1 Picea engelmannii
ATATATATATATATATCTATATATATATATATATATATATATATATGTCATCGTCTCATTGGAGAATATATTCTGGATCTTATGGCCAGCTTCATTGTTCCCAATGTTGTAAATGTGTAGATATCCAAAGTTTTGAGCTTAGACGTTCCTTTTTAATTTTTATTACATTTTTATTGAAATGTTTACAAACCGAAAGTTCTGAGCATGGATGTTGTTTTTTATTATTATTTTTATTAATGTATTTGTCCTATTATTATTAGTCCTTGTATTTGTATTGAAATGTTAGCATACTGAAGGTTTATATCATTGACATGTTTTTGAGGTGCTTGAATAGGCCTGAAAATTTAAATGTTTGCATACCACGAGGCCCTTAGATAGCCTCACAACCTTAAATTTTTAGCTAAATAGGCTTCTTGGATTACATTTTTCCTCGAAAGTTTCCATACAATGTTGTAGTGTATTTGGAGAATATTGTTCTCCACCGCCAGTTGAATAGGCATTGTATGTTTCATACTTCTTCTAGGCTTGGAATGAAATTTCGTCTTCTTGAAGCTACATACATTGTTTACTGGTTCAGTGGGTGCTTCTTCTTCGTTGGTTCATCGGTTGCTTCTTGTTGTTGTTTGATTCAACTTTGCAAGGTTGGGGTCCTACATTCGCAGTTGGATCTTTTTTTACTTTGCGAGGTTTAGGTGTTACACCCACAATTTGACCTGCGCTTCTGTCGTTCATCGTTTTGGAGTAAGTTTCCATGCCATAATTTCATTTTCTATTCCTTCTTTTTTGTTCAGTGTTTACGGTTTGCAAGTAAGAATGTTTGCTTATTTCTACTGGAATGCTCATCATATGTTTTTGGTTCCTTCTTTGCTTCAACTGCAGTTTGGTAATCATTGGAGATACATATGTTGTTTATTGGTTTGGTGGTTGTTTCTTGTTTGTTGGTTCATTGGTTGTTGTTGTTTGTCTCAATTTTACGAGTTTGGGGCCCTGGGGTTGCAGTTGGGCATTTTCGTGTTGTTTTATTTTGTTTACTTTGGATTTGTAGGGTTGGGGTCCTGCACCGACAGTTGGAGCTGGTTTTTTTTTTTTTTTTGTGGTGTTCAGATCTTGCACCCACGAGTGGACCTGCGGTTGTGTTATTTTCCATGTCTGGTGAAGTCAAGATCTGGCGCCTGTTCCGTGCAAGCTTGTTTTGCTGTAAAATTTTGTTCATACTTTAGTGTTGACATGATAGAAAATAGTGGCATAAGAAATAATTGGACAACTACATGTGCAATTGCAATATCAGTTGTTTTTTTGTTAAAATAAAACATGTGCAATTGCAATAACCGTTGTTTTTTTGTTAAAATAAAACATGTGCAAAACACAGTTATTAACCATATATGGTGGAATGTGCCCATATCAAAATACATGTTATTTATCCTCTACACAGACTGGTGCGACCATGATACAATTTGTCTTGTACTTGAGATATGATATGTACACCAAAGATACTGGAAAATTATATTTCCATGTCTGGAAGCATATCTGGATACTTTGTCACAGAAAACCAAAATCATTTAGCTGTGGCCATGAAATTTCTTAATATTTTGTGGCTTGTAATATATTTTGGGCAGGGAAAAACTTTATATATTTACAACCAGGGATGGAGAAAAGCAAAGGTTCATGTTTTTTACTATCTTTTATTCTATTCGTTGATTCTCATTTACTGTATGTACATATTACTTGTTCTCCGGTGCATACCAGATTCCATTCATGTTCATTATATTTTTTGCGTTCCCACATTCAAACAAATAGAATAGATGAAGAAAACGACAGAGTCTTAATTGCAGTGGTGGAAGAGGAGATACAAAGGTACATACTTGTATTGTTATTTCATATTCCATTGTTTTGTATTTCATTTATTGTCTGTATATGTGTTCACCTAGTTTATTGTATGTAGATATTGTGTGCCTTCCTACATAATAACTTATCTTCATTACATGTCTTCTTGCATACTAACTTCCTTCATGTCCATTGTATTTTTCCTGCATTGCTACATTTAAACAAACAAAGTGGCTAGAGAGGACGATGGACTCTTTGGAGCGAATGTAGATGAGGAGTTATAGAGGTGCATACCTTTACTCTTATTTCAAAATCCAGTGTTTAGTATTTCATTTATTGTTTGTGTATTTTTTCTACTTGTTATACTGCTTTGTAGCTTTTTAATTGTATGTATATACTACGTGTATTTATGCTTATTCTTATGTGAATCATATTCTCTTTGTTGCTACATTGAAATAAATAGAGTTGTATTTTTTTCTTTTACATGTATTTCTTCATACTAACTTGCCTTCATGTCCACTGTATATTCGACGTTGCTACCTTGTAAGAACTAGACTGATTGGACAGGTATACCAACTGTGCTAGTCAATTAAATATACAAAATGGTTGGGGGCATACAATATTGGACTAGAAAATGATGATTTGGAAACAATGGGCTTTTGTGCCCTCCCCATTTCTAATTTTTCCATTTTCTATTATCACTTTTGCTTTCTGATTGATCTGCTTAGTCATCTTTTTGAAAATGCCTTAGTGCGTGGGTTGGTGGACTCACGGGTTCACATTTATGTTCATGCTTCTACCTTATTCAAAACTTACCCACTTTGTCGATTGTGGGTGCCAGATTGGTGGGTTCAATATTGTGCCTCTGGCTTCTGAGGTTCCATGATATACAAATTGGTTGTCATGCCCCACCATCATGCCCTATTTATTGTTACACATTATTTCAATCAAAAAATCTGAGGCATACAATTTGACCCTCGGGTCCCCATGTTTCCTGAGTATCCCTTGACACCCTATTTTTTATTCCATCTCCTTCGACCATGCATGTGACATTAAGAAAAACTATGGACAATATACAATTCATATGCTTGTTTATTCCTTCTGATGTTCATCGACACATCCTTGCATCAAAAAAAGTTGGACTAGTGACATGGCCATGAGCAGTCAGTCATCCCAGAAATCAGCAGACCGATAAGGCCAAAGGTAAATATGCATACATTATGTTCCTCGTATGTTTACCAAACAAATATCCTCGGCTATTTATTCATCTATGACATGGTGAATATGATGATGTCATCTGCAACACATACTTTGTAGTTCACAATAAGTATCAACAAGTATAAGTGAGACACCAAACATAGCGCAGGTTTCACAGACTAAGAGGTCTAGTTGCAAAACTCTGGCTCCAAAGTTCATCCAAGATGTGTGTCTACTTTGTACATTTATGCCAGGAAAAAAAGTAAAAAGAAAATAATGCACACTACCATTCACATTACTTTTCCTGTTCAAAAATTGTCCCCAGGTCTAAACTTGTAACACCCAAAATACTATCAATAGATGGATTGAATAGCCACCGAACTGCATAAGTGTTTATCGGGGACATAATGATTTTCTATAGAACCTACTTGGACAAGGAAAACAAAACTAGATCCATTATGCGTGCTGACATGACAGACAAGGAGGCCCTAATGACAGTCACACGGACTATTCCTACACAACTTGTCCAAAAACATGCAGAAAAGATATTGCCAGGCTTCATTTCAAAATATGAAATCATATTTGGATACCCATTTGAGATTTGTGCACATGGTCTTGATTGTGGGTGAAGATGTGTAGTTCTTGGGCCGCTCTTTCTCGACTTCGGGTCACATTCTAGGCCCAAGTTTGACACGAAGTGGAATTATGGGTTGAAAATCAAACTCTTCATTTCCAAATATGAAATCATATTTGGATACCCATTTGAGAGTTGTGCACGTGGTCTTGATTGCGAGCAAAGACATGTAGTTCATAGGCCGCTCTTTCTCGACTTTGGGTCACATTCTAGGCCCAAGATTGACACGAAGTGGAATTATGTGTTGAAAAGAAAAAATCTTCATTTCCAAATATGAAATCATATTTGGATACCCATATGAGAGTTGTGCATGTGGTCTTGATTGCGGACGAAGACATGTAGTTCTTGGCCCGCTCTTTCTCGCCTTCAGGTCACATTCTAGGCCCAAGTTTGACACGAAGTGGAATTATAGGTTGAAAAGAAAAACTCTTCATTTCCAAATATGAAATCATATTTGGATACCCATTTGAGAGTTATGCATGTGGTTTTGATTGCGGGTGAAGATGTGTAGTTCTTGGGCCGCTCTTTCTCGATTTCAGGTCACATTCTAGGCCCAAGTTTGACACGAAGTGGAATTATGGGTTGAAAAGCAAAACTCTTCATTTCCAAATATGAAATCATATTTTGATACCCATTTGAGAGTTGTGTTGGTGGTCTTGATTGTGGGCAAAGACGTGTAGTTATTGAGTGCTCTTTCTCGACTTTGGGTCACATTCTAGGCCCAAGTTTGACATGAAGTGTAATTATGGGTTGAAAATCAAAGCTCTTCATTTCCAAATATGAAATCATATTTGGATACCCATTTGAGAGTTGTGCATGTGGTCTTGATTGCGGGCAAAGACGTGTAGTTCTTGAGCCACTTTTTCTCGACTTCGGGTCAAATTCTAGGCCCAAGTTTGACACGAAGTGGAATTATGGGTTGAAAAGAAAACTCTTCATTTCCAAATATGGAATAATATTTGGATACCCATTTCAGATTTGTACACGTGGTCTTGATTGCGGGAGAAGACATGTATTTCTTGGGATGCCCTTTCTCGACTTGGGGTCAAATTCGAGGCCCAATTTTGACACGAAGTGCAATTATGGGTTGAAAAGAAAAAATCTTCATTTCTAAATATGAAATCATATCTGGATACCCATTTGAGAGTTTTACACGTGGTCTTGATTGTGGGCGAAGATGTGTAGTTCTTGGGACGCTCTTTCTCGACTTCGTGTAGTTCTTTGAAAAGGTATACCAACTGTGCTAGTCCAATAAATATACAAAATGGGTGGGGGCATACAATATTGGACTAGAAAACGATGATTTGGAAACAATGGGCCTTTGTACCCTCCCCATTTCTAATTTTTCCATTTTCTATTATCCCTTTTGCTTTCTGATTGATCTGCTTAGTCGTCTTTCTAAAAATGCCTTGTTGCGCGGGTTGGTGGACTCACGGGTTCACATTTATGTTCATGCTTCTACCTTATTCCAAACTTACCCACTTTGTCGATTGTGGGTGCCAGATTGGTGGGTTCAAGATTGTGCCTCTGGCTTCTGAGGTTTCGTGATATAGAGATTGGCCGTCATGCCCCGCCATCACGCCCTATTTACTGTTACACATTATTTCAGTCAAAAAATCTGAGGCATACAATTTGACCCTCAGGTCCCCATGTTTCATGAGTATCCCTTGACACCCTATTTTGTATTCCATCTCCTTCGACCCTGCATGTGACATTAAGAAAAACTATGGACAATATACAATTCATATGCTTGTTTATTCCTTCCGATGTTCATCGACACATGCTTGCATCAGAAAAAGTTGGACTAGTGACATGGACATGAGCAGTCAGTCATCCCAGAAATCAACAAGCCAAAAAGGCCAAAGGTAAATATGCATACTTTATGTTCCTCGTATGTTTACCAAACAAATATCCTTGGCTATTTATTCATCTATGGCATGGTGAATATGATGATTTCATCTGCAACACATACTTTGTAGTTCACAATAAGTATCAACAAGTATAAGCGAGACGACAAACATAGCGCAAGTTTCGCAGACTAAGAGGTCTGGTTGCAAAACTCTGGCTTCATAGTTCATCCAAGATGTCCGTCTACTTTGTACATTTATGCCAGGGAAAAAAGAAAAAAGAAAATAATGCACACTACCATTCACATTACTTTTCCTGTTCAAAAATTGTCCCCAAGTCTAAACTTGTAACACCCAAAATACTATCAATAGATGGATTGAATAGCCACCGAACTGGATAAGTGTTTATCGGGGACATAATGATTTTCTATAGAACCTACTTGGACAAGGAAAACAAAACTAGATCCATTATGCGTGCTGACATGACAGACAAGGAGGCCCTAATGACAGTAACACAGACTATTCCTACACAACTTGTCCAAAAACATGCAGAAAAGATATTGCCAAGCTTCATTTCCAAATATGAAATCATATTTGGATACCCATTTGAGAGTTGTGCACATGGTCTTGATTGCGGGTGAAGACGTGTAGTTCTTGGGCCGCTCTTTCTCGACTTCGGGTCACATTCTAGGCCCAAGTTTGACACGAAGTGGAATTATGGGTTGAAAATCAAACTCTTCATTTCCAAATATGAAATCATATTTGGATACCCATTTGAGAGTTGTGCATGTGGTCTTGATTGTGGGCAAAGACATGTAGTTCATAGGCTTCTCTTTCTCGACTTTGGGTCACATTCTAGGCCCAAGTTTGACATGAAGTGGAATTATGTGTTGAAAAGCAAAAATCTTCATTTCCAAATATGAAATCATATTTGGATACCCATATGAGAGTTGTGCATGTGGTCTTGATTGCGGGCGAAGACATGTAGTTCTTGGCCCGCTCTTTCTCGACTTCAGGTCACATTCTCGGCCCAAGTTTGACACGAAGTGGAATTATAGGTCGAAAAGAAAAACTCTTAATTTCCAAGTATGAAATCATATTTGGATACCCATTTGAGAGTTGTGCATGTGGTTTTGATTGCGGGCGAGGACGTGTAGTTCTTGGGCCGCTCTTTCTCGATTTCAGGTCACATTCTAGGCCCAAGTTTGACACGAAGTGGAATTATGGGTTGAAAAGAAAAACTCTTCATTTGCAAATATGAAATCATATTTTGATACCCATTTGAGAGTTGTGTTGGTGGTCTTGATTGCGGGCAAAGACATGTAGTTCTTGAGTGCTCTTTCTCGACTTCGGGTCACATTCTAGGCCCAAGTTTGACACGAAGTGTAATTATGGGTTGAAAATCAAAGCTCTTCATTTCCAAATATGAAATCATATTTGGATACCCATTTGAGAGTTGTGCATGTGGTCTTGATTGTGGGCAAAGACGTGTAGTTCTTGAGCCACTTTTTCTCGACTTCGGGTCAAATTATAGGCCCAAGTTTGACACGAAGTGGAATTATGGGTTGAAAAGAAAACTCTTCATTTCCAAATATGGAATAATATTTGGATACCCATTTCAGAGTTGTACACGTGGTCTTGATTGCAGGCGAAGACGTTTATTTCTTGGGATGCCCTTTCTCGACTTGGGGTCAAATTCGAGGCCCAAGTTTGACACGAAGTGCAATTATGGGTCGAAAAGAAAAAATCTTCATTTCCAAATATGAAATCATTTCTGGATACCCATTTGAGAGTTTTACACGTGGTCTTGATTGTGGGCGAATATTTGTAGTTCTTGGGACGCTCTTTCTCGACTTCGTGTAGTTCTTTGAAAAGGTATACCAACTGTGCTAGTCAATTAAATATACAAAACGGGTGGGGGCATACAATATTGGACTAGAAAACGATGATTTGGAAACAATGGGCCTTTGTACCCTCCCCATTTCTAATTTTTCCATTTTCTATTATCCCTTTTGCTTTCTGATCGATCTGCTTAGTCATCTTTCTGAAAATGCCCTGGTGCGCGGGTTGGTGGACTCACGGGTTCACATTTATGTTCATGCTTCTACCTTATTCCAAACTTACCCACTTTGTCGATTGTCGGTTCCAGATTGGTGGGTTCAAGATTGTGCCTCTGGCTTCTGAGGTTTCGTGATATACAGATTGTCCATCATGCCCCGCCATCACGCCCTATTTACTATTACACATTATTTCAGTCAAAAAATCTGAGGCATACAATTTGACCCTCAGGTCCCCATGTTTCCTGAGTATCCCTTGACACCCTATTTTGTATTCCATCTCCTTCGACCTTGCATGTGACATTAAGAAAAACTATGGACAATATACAATTCATATGCTTGTTTATTCCTTCTTATGTTCATCGACACATGCTTGCATCAGAAAAAGTTGGACTAGTGACATGGCCATGAGCAGTCAGTCATCTCAGAAATTAGCAGACCAACAAGGCCAAAGGTAAATATGCATACTTTATGTTCCTCGTATGTTTACCAAACAAATATCCTCGACTATTTATTCATCTATGGCATGGAGAATATGATGATGTCATCTACAACACATACTTTGTAGTTCACAATAAGTATCAACAAGTATAAGTGAGACGCCAAACATAGCGTAGGTTTCGCAGACTAAGAGGTTTGGTTGCAAAACTCTGGCTCCATAGTTCATCCAAGATGTCCGTCTACTTTGTACATTTATGCCAGGGAAAAAAGAAAAAAGAAAATAATGCACACTACCATTCACATTACTTTTCCTATTCAAAAATTGTCCCCAGGTCTAAACTTGTAACACCCAAAATACTATCAATAGATGGATTGAATAGCCACCGAACTGGATAAGTGTTTATCGGGGACATAATGATTTTCTATAGAACCTACTTGGACAAGGAAAACAAAACTAGATCCATTATGCGTGCTGACATGACAGACAAGGAGGCCCTAATGATAGTCACACAAACTATTCCTACACAACTTGTCCAAAAACATGCAGAAAAGATATTGCCAAGCTTCATTTCCAAATATGAAATCATATTTAGATACCCATTTGAGAGTTGTGCACATGGTCTTGATTGCGGGTGAAGACGTGTAGTTCTTGGGCCGCTCTTTCTCGACTTCGGGTCACATTCTAGGCCCAAGTTTGACATGAAGTGGAATTATGGGTTGAAAATCAAACTCTTCATTTCCAAATATGAAATCATATTTGGATACCCATTTGAGAGTTGTGCATGTGGTCTTGATTGCGGGAAAAGACATGTAGTTCATAGGCCGCTCTTTCTCGACTTTGGGTCACATTCTAGGCCCAAGTTTGACACGAAGTGGAATTATGTGTTGAAAAGAAAAAAACTTCATTTCCAAATATGAAATCATATTTGGATACCCATATGAGAGTTGTGCATGTGGTCTTGATTGCGGGCGAAGACATGTAGTTCTTGGCCCGCTCTTTCTTGACTTCAGGTCATATTCTAGGCCCAAGTTTGACACGAAGTGGAATTATAGGTCGAAAAGAAAAACTCTTCATTTCCAAATATGAAATCATATTTGGATACCCATTTGAAAGTTGTGCATGTGGTTTTGATTGCGGGCGAAGACGTGTAGTTCTTGGGCCGCTCTTTCTTGACTTCGGGTCACATTCTAGGCCCAAGTTTGACACGAAGTGGAATTATGGGTTGAAAAGCAAAACTCTTCATTTCCAAATATGAAATCATATTTTGATACCCATTTGAGAGTTGTGTTGGTGGTCTTGATTGCGGGCGAAGACGTGTAGTTCTTGAGTGTTGTTTCTCGACTTCGGGTCACATTCTAGGCCCAAGTTTAACACAAACTGTAATTATGGGTTGAAAATCAAAGCTCTTCATTTCCAAATATGAAATCATATTTGGATACCCATTTGAGAGTTGTGCATGTGGTCTTGATTGCGGGAAAAGACGTGTAGTTCTTGGGCCACTTTTTCTCGACTTCGGGTCAAATTCTAGGCCCAAGTTTGACATGAAGTGGAATTATGGGTTGAAAAAAAAACTCTTCATCTCCAAATATGGAATAATATTTGGATACCGATTTCAGAGTTGTACACGTGGTCTTGATTGTGACCGAAGACGTGTATTTCTTGGGATGCCCTTTCTCGACTTCGGGTCAAATTCGAGGCCCAAGTTTGGCAAAAAGTTGGACTAGTGACATGGCCATGAGTAGTCAGTCATCCCAGAAATCAGCAGACTGACAGGGCCAAAGGTAAATATGCATACATTATGTTCCTCATATGTTTAATAAACAAATATCCTCGACTATTTATTCATCTATGCCATGGTGAATATGATGATGTCATCTGCAACACATACTTTGTAGTTCACAATAAGTATCAACAAGTATAAGCGAGACGCCAAGCATAGCGCAGGTTCCGCAGACTAAGAGGTGTGGTTGCAAAACTCTGGCTCCATAGTTCATCCAAGATGTGTGTCTACTTTGTACATTTATGCCAGGAAAAAAAGAAAAAAGAAAATAATGCACACTACCATTCAGATTAAATTTCTTGTTCAAAAATTGTCCCAGGTCTAAACTTCTAACGCCCAAAATACTATCAATAGATGGATTGAATAGCCGTCGAACTGGACAAGTGTTAATCAGGGACATAATGATTTTCTATAGAAACTACTTGGACAAGAAAAACAAAACTAGATCCATTATGCGTGCTGACATGACAGACAAGGAGGCCCTAATGACAATTACACTGACTATTCCTACACAACTTGTCCAAAAATATGCAGAAAAGATATTGCCAGGCTTCATTTCCAAATATGAAATCATATTTGGATACCCATTTGAGAGTTGTGCACATGGTCTTGATTGCGGGAGAAGACATGTAGTTCTTGGGCTGCTCTTTCTCGACTTCGGGTCAAATTCTAGGCCCAAGTTTGACACGAAGTGGAATTATGGGTTGAAAATAAAACTCTTCATTTCCAAATATGAAATCATATTTGGATACCCATTTGAGAGTTGTGCACGTGGTCTTGATTGCGAGCGAAGACGTGTAGTTTATGGGCCTCTCTTTCTCGACTTTGGGTCACATTCTAGGCCCAAGTTTGACACGAAGTGAAATTATGGGTTGAAAAGAAAAAATATTCATTTCCAGATATGAAATCATATTTGGATACCCATATGAGAGTTGTGCATGTGGTCTTGATTGCGGGCGAAGACATATAGTTCTTGGCCCGCTCTTTCTCAACTTCAGGTCACATTTTAGGCCCAAGTTTGACACGAAGTGGAATTATAGGTCGAAAAGAAAAACTCTTCATTTCCAAATATGAAATCATATATGGATACCCATTTGAGAGTTGTGCATGTGGTTTTGATTGCGGGTGAAGACGTGTAGTTCTTGGGCCGCTCTTTCTCAACATCGGGTCACATTCTAGGCCCAAGTTTGACACGAAGTGGAATTATGGGTTGAAAAGAAAAACTCTCAATTTCCAAATATGAAATCATATTTGGATACCCATTTGAGAGTTGTGCGGGTGGTCTTGATTGTGGGCGAAGACGTGTAGTTCTTGAGTGCTCTTTCTCGACTTCGGGTCACATTCTAGGCCCAAGTTTGACACGAAGTGTAATTATCGGTTGAAAATCAAAACTCTTCATTTCCAAATATGAAATCATATTTGGATACCCATTTGAGAGTTGTGCATGTGGTCTTGATTGCGGGCGAAGATGTATAGTTCTTGGGCCGCTCTTTCTCGACTTCGGGTCAAATTCTAGGCCCAAGTTTGACATGAAGTGGAATTATGGGCTGAAAAGAAAACTCTTCATTTCCAAATATGGAATAATATTTGGATACCCATTTCAGAGTTGTACACGTGGTCTTGATTGCAGGCAAAGACGTGTATTTCTTGGGACGCCCTTTCTCGACTTCGGGTCAAATTCGAGGCCCAAGTTTGACACGAAGTGCAATTATGGGTTGAAAAACAAAACTCTTTATTTCCAAATATGAAATCATATCTGGATACCCATTTGAGAGTTTTACACATGGTCTTGATTGCGGGGGAAGACGTGTAGTTCTTGGGACGCTCTTTCTCGACTTCAGGTCACATTTGAGGCCCAAGTTTGACACAAAGTGGGATTATGGGTTGAAAAGCAAAACTCTTGATTTCCAAATATGAAATCATAATTGGATACCCATTTGAGAGTTGTACATGTGGTCTTGATTGCGAGTGAAGACGTGTAGTTCTTGGGACGTTGTTTCTCGACTTCAGGTCACATTCGTGGCCCAGGTTTGACACGAAGTGAAATTATGGGTTGAAATGAAAAACTTTGCGTTTCCAAATATGAAATCATATTTGGATAACCATTTGAGAGTTGTACATGTGGTCTTGATTGTGGGCGAAGATGTGTAGTTCTTGTGCTGCTCTTTCTCGACTTCGGGACACATTCGAGGCCCAAGTTTGACACGAAGTGGAATTATGGGTTGAAAAGAGAAACTCTTCATTTACAAATATGAAATCATATTTGGATACCCATTTGAGAGTTGTACATGTGGTCTTGATTGCGGGCGAAGACGTGTAGTTCTTGGGCCGCTCTTTCTCGACTTCGGGTCACATTCGAGGCCCAAGTTTGACACAAAGTGGAAATATGGGTTGAAAAGAAAAACTCTTCATTTCCAAATATGAAATCATATTTGGATACCCATTTGAGATTTGTACACGTGGTCTTGATTACGGGCGAAGACGTGTAGTTCTTGGGTCACTTTTTCTCGACTCCGGGTCACATTCGAGGCCCAAGTTTGACACGAAGTGGAATTATGGGTTGACAAGAAAAACTCTTCATTTCCAAATATGAAATAATATTTGGATACCCATTTGAGAGTTGTACACGTGGTCTTGATTGCGGGCAAAGACGTGTAGTTCTTCGGCCGCTCTTTCTCAACTTTAGGTCACATTCGAGGCCCAAGTTTGACACCAAGCAGAATTATGGGTTGAAAAGCAAAAATCTTCATTTCCAAATATGAAATCATATTTGGATACCCATTTGAGAGTTCTACACATGGTCTTTCTTGCGGGCAAAGATGTGTAGTTCTTGGGCCGCTCTTTCTCAACTTCAGGTTGCATTCTAGTTCCATGTTTGACACGAAGTGGAATTATGGGTTGAAAACCAGAAATCTTCATTTTCAAATATGAAATCAAATTTGGATACCATATGAGAGTTGTGCACGTGGTCTTGATTGCGGGCGACGATGCGTAGTTCTTGGGCAACTCTTTCTTGACTTCGGGTCACATTCTAGGCCCAAGTTTGACACGAAGTGGAATTATGGGTTGAAAAGAAAAACTCTTCATTTCCAAATATGAAATCATATTTGGATACCCATTTGAGAGTTGTGCATGTGGTCTTGATTGCGGGCGAAGACTTGTAGTTCTTGGGTTGCTCTTTCTCGACTTCGGGTCACATTCTAGGCCCAAGTTTCAGACGAAGTGGAATTATGGGTTGAAAAGAAAAACTCTTCAATTCCAAATATGAAATCATATTTGGATACCCATTTGAGAGTTTTACACATGGTCTTGATTGCAAGTGAAGACGTGTAGTTCTTGGGCCTCTTTTTCTCGACTTCAGGTCACATTCTAGGCCCAAGTTTGATATGAAGTGGAATTATGGGTTGAAAACCAAAACTCTTCATTTCCAAATATGAAATCATATTTGTATACCCATTTGAGAATTGTATAAGTGGTCTTGATTGTGAGCAAAGACGTATAATTCTTGGGCCACTTTTTCTCAACTTCGGGTCACATTCTAGGCCAAGCTTTGACACGAAGTGGAAATATGGGTTAAAAAGAAAAACTCTTCATTTCCAAATATGAAATCATATTTGGATACCCATTTGAGAGTTATACATGTGGCCTTGATTGCGAGCGAAGATGTGTAGTTCTTGGGCCGCTTTTTCTCCACTTCGGGTCACATTCTAGGCCCAAGTTTGACACGAAGTGGAATTATGGGTTGAAATGAAAAACTCTTCATTTCCAAATATGAAATCATATTTGAATACCCATTTCAGATTTGTACACGTGGTCTTTATTGTGAATGAAGACATGTAGTTCTTGGGCTGTGCTTTCTCGACTTCGGGTCACATTCTAGCCCAAAGTTTGACACAAAGTGGAATTATGGGTTGAAAATCAAATCTCTTCATTTACAGTCATGAAAACATATTTGGATACCCATTTGAGAGTTGTACACGTGGTCTTGATTGTGAGCGAGGATGTGTAGTTCTTGGGCTGCTTTTTCTCAACTTCGGGTCACATTCTAGGCCCAAGTTTGACACGAAGTGGAATTATGGGTTGAAAAGAAAAACTCTTCATTTCCAAATATGAAATCATATTTGGATTTCCATCTGATATATGGACACGTGTTCTTGATTACGAGTGAAGAAGTGTAGTTCTTGGGCCGCGTTTCCTCGACTTCGGGTCACAATCTAGGCCCAAGTTTGACACGAAGTGGAATTATGGATTGAAAATAAAAACTCTTCATTTCCAAATATGAAATCATATTTGGTTACCCATTTGACAGTTGTACATATGGTCTTGATTGCAAGGGAAAACGTGTAGTTCTTTGGCCGCTTTTTCTCAACTTCTGGGCACAATCCTAGGCCCAAGCTTGACACGAAGTGGAATTATGGGTTGAAAACCAAAACTCTTCATTTCCAAATATGAAATCATATTTGGATTACCCATTTGACATTTGTACACATGGTATTGATTGCGAATGAAGACGTGTAGTTCTTGGGCCAATTTTTCTTGACATTAGGTCACATTCTAGGCCCAAGTTTCACCATCCTCGAATGGAGTGGAATTATGGGTTGAAAAGAAAAACTCTTTATTTCCAAACATGAAATCATATTTGGATACCCATTTGAGAGTTATACATGTGGTCTTGATTGCGAGTGAAGACGTGTAGTTCTTGGGCCGCTTTTTCTCAACTTCGAGTCACATTCTAGGCCCAAGTTTGACCAGCCTCGAACGGAGTGGAATTATGGGTTGAAAAGAAAAATTCTTCATTTCCAAATATGAAATAATATTTTCATACCCATTTGAGAGTTGTAGAAGTGGTCTTGATTGCAAGCGAAGACGTATAGTTCTTGGGCCACTTTTTCTCCACTTTGGGTCACATTCTAGACCCAAGTTTGACAAGCCTCAAACAGAGTTGAATTATGGGTTGAAAAGCAAAACTCTTCGTTCAAACTTGGACCTAGAATGTGAACCTAAGTTGAGAAAAAACGGCCCAGGAACTACACGTCTTCGCTTGCAATCACAACCACGTGTGCAACTCTCAAATGGGTATCCAAGTGTGATTTCATATTTGGAAACCAAGAATTTTTCTTTGCAACCCTTAATCCAACTTTGTTCAAAGTTGGGCCCAGAATGTGACCCGAAGTTCAAAAAAAGAGGCCCAAGAACTACACATCTTTGCTCTCAATCAATACACGTGTACAACTCTCAAATGGGTATCCAAATATGATTTCATATTTGGAAACAGAGAATTTTACTTTGCAACCCATAATCCCACTTCGCTCAATCTTGGGCCTAGAATGTGACCTGAAGTTGAGAAAAAGGGGCCCAAGAACTACATGTCTTTGCTCCTAATCAAGACCATGTGTGCAACTCTCAAATGGGTATCCAAATAAGATTTTATATTTGAAAACAGATAATTTTTCTTTGCAACCCATAATCCCACTTCATTCAAACTTGGGCCTAGAATGTGACCCGAAGTTGAAAAAAAACGGCCCAAGAACTACACGTCTTTTCTTGCAATCAAGACCACATGTGGAACTCTCAAATGGGTATCCAAATATAATTTCATATTTGGAAACAGAGAATTCTTCTTTGCAACCCATAATCCAACTTCGTTCAAACTTGCACCTAGAATGTGACCCGAAGTTGAGAAAACGTGTCCCAAGAACTACATGTCTTCACTCGCAATCAAGACCACGTGTGCAACTCTCAAATGGGTATCCAAATATGATTTAATATTTTGAAACGAATTATTTTGCTTTGCAACCCATAATCCCACTTCATTCAAACTTGGGCCTAGAATGTGACCCGAAGTTGAGAAAAAACATCCCAAGAACTACACATCTTTGCTCTCAATCAAGACCACGCTTGCAACTCTCAAATGGGTATCAAAATATGATTTCATATTTGGAAGCGGAGAATTTCTCTGTGCAACCCATAATCCAACTACATTCAAACTTGGGCCTAGAAAGTGACCCGAAGTTGAGAAAAAGCGATAGAAGAACTACACGTCTTCACTCACAATCAAGACCACGTGTGCAACTCTCAAATGGGTACCCAAATATGATTTCATATTTGGAAACGGAGAATTTTCATTTTGAAACCCATAATCCCACTTCGTTCAAACTTGGGCCTAGAACATGACCCGAAATTGAGAAAAAGAGGCCCAAGAACTACACGTATTTGCTTGCAATCAAGACCACGTGTGCAACTCTCAAATGGTTATCCAAATATGATCTCATATTTGGAAACAAAGAATTTCACTTTTCAACCCATAATCCCACTTCGTTCAAACTTGGGCCTAGAATGTGAGTCGAAGTTGAGAAAAAACGGGCCAAGAACTACATATCTTCGCTCGCATTCATGACCACATGTGCAACTCTGAAATGGGTATCCAAATATGATTTTATATTTAGAAACAAAGAATTTCTCTTTTCAAATCATAATCCCACTTCGTTCAAACTTGGGCCTAGAATGTGACTCGAAGTTGAGAATTTTTTTCCCAAGAATTACACATCTTCGCTCGCAATCAATACCACATGTGCAACTCTCAAATGGGTATCCAAATATGATTTCATATTTGCAAGCGGACAATTTTGCTTTTCAACGCATAATCCCACTTCGTTCAAACTTGGGCCCAGAATTTGACCCAAAGTTGAGAAAAAGTGGCCCAAGAACTACACGTCTTCGCTCGCAATCAAGACCACGTGTGGAACTCTCAAATGGGTATCCAAATATTATTTCAGAATTGGAAGCGGAGAATTTTGGTTTTCAACCCATAATCCCACTTTGTTCAAACATGGGCCTAGAATGTGACCCGAAGTTGAGAAAAAGCGACCCAAGAACTACACGTCTTCCCTCACAACTCTCAAATGGGTATCAAAATATGATTTCATATTTTCAAGTAGGGAGTTTTGCTTTTCAACCCATAATCCCTCTTCCTTCAAACTTGGGCCAAGAATTTGATCTGAAGTTGAGAAAAAGAAGCCCAAGAACTACACGTCTTTTCTCGCAATCAAGACCATGTGTGCAACTCTCAAATGGGTATCCAAATATGATTTCATATTTGGAAGTGGGGAATTTTGTTTTTCAACCCATAATACCACTTCATTCAAACATGGGCCTAGAAAGTGACCCGAAATTGAGAAATAGCGGCCCACGAACTACACGTCTTCACTCCCAAACAAGACTACATGTGAAACTCTCAAATGGGTATCCAAATATGATTTCATATTTGGAAGCGGGGAATTTTGCTTTTCAATCCATAATCGCACTTTGTTCAAACTTGGGCCTAGAATATGACCCAAAGTTGAGAAAAAGAGGCCCAAGAACTACACGTCTTCACTCACAATCAAGACCACGTGTGCAACTCTCAAATGGGTATCCAAATATGATTTCATATTTGGAAGCAGGGAATTTTGCTTTTCAACCCATAATCCAACTTCGTTTAAACTTGGGCCTAGAATGTGAGATGAAGTTGCGAAAAAACGGCCTAAGAACTACACATCTTCGCTCGCAATCAAGACCATGTGAGCAACTCTCAAATGGGTATCCAAATATGATTTCTTATTTGGAAGTAGGGAATTTTTGTTATCAACCCATAATCCCACTTCGTTCAAAATTGAGCCTAGAATGTGACCCAAAGTTGAGAAAAAGCGACCCAAGAACTACACGTCTTCGCTCGCAATCAAGACAACATGTGCAAGTATCAAATGGGTATCCAAATCTGATTTCATTTCTGGAAGCGAGGAATTTTGATTTTCAACCCATAATCTCACTTTGTTCAAACATGGGCCTAGAATGTGATCCGAAGTTGAGAAATAGCGGCCCAAGAACCACACGTCTTCGCTCGCAAACAAGACCATGTGTGCAACTCTCAAAAGGGTATCCAAATATGATTTCATAGTTGGAAGCGGGGATTTTTTCTTTTCAATCCATTATCGCAGTTTGTTCAAACATGGGCCTAGAATATGACCCGAAGTTGAGAAAAAGCGGCCCAACACCTACACTTCTTCGCTTAAAATCAAGACAACGTGTGCAAGTCTCAAAAGGGTATCCAAATATGATTTCATATTTGGAAGCGGGGAATTTTTCTTTTCAACCCATAATCCCACTTCGTTCAAACTTGGGCCTAGAATGTGACCCAAAGTTGAGAAACCGCGGCTCAAGAACGACACATCTCTTCTCGCAATCAAGACCACGTGTGCACCTCTCAAATGGGTATCGAAATATGATTTCATATTTGGAAACGGGGAATTTTTCTTTTCAACCCATAATCCCACTTCGTTCAAACTTGGGCCTAGAATGTGACCCGAAGTTGAGAAAAAGAAGCCCAAGAACTACACGTCTTCGCTTGCATTCAAGAACACATTTGCAACTCTCAAATGGGTATCCAAATATGATTTCATATCTGGAAATGGGGAATTTTTCTTTTCAACCCATAATCCCACTTCGTTCAAACTTAGGCCTAGAATGTGACCCGAAGTTGAGAAAAAGCGTCCCAAGAACTACACCTCATCGCTCGCAATCAAGACCATGTTTGCAAGTCTCAAATGGTTATCAAAATATGATTTCATATTTGGAAATGGGGAAATTTGATTTTCAATCCATAACCCCACTTCATTCAAACTTGGGCCTAGAATGTGACCCGAAGTTGAGAAAACGACACCCAAGAACTACACGTCTTCCCTCGCAATCAATCCACATGTGCAACTCTGAAATGGGTATCCAAATATGATTTCATATTTGGAAATGAGAAATTTTTCTTTTCAACCTATAATCCCACTTCGTTCAAACTTGGGCCTAGAATGTGACTAGAAGTTGAGAAAAAGTGGCCCAAGAACTACACCTCTTCGCTCGCAATGAAGACCACGTGTGCAACTCTCAAATGGGTGTCCAAATATGAATTCATATTTGGAAACGGGGAATTTTTCTTTTCAACCCATAATCCCACTTCGTTCAAACTTCGTCCTATAATGTGACCCGAAGTTGAGAAAAAACGGCCTACGAACTACACGTCTTCACTTAAATCAAGACCACGTATGCAACTCTCAAATGGGTAACCAAATATTATTTTGTATTTGGAAACGAGGATTTTTTTTTTTTTAACCCATAATCCCACTTCGTTCAAACTTTGGCCTAGAATGTGACCCGAAGTTGAGAAAAAGCCACACAAAAATTACACGTCTTTGCTCGCAATGAAGACCACATGTGCAACTCTCAAATGGGTATCCATAAATGATTTCATATTTGGAAAGGGGGAATTTTTCTTTTCAACCCATAATCACACTTCGTTCAAACTTGGGCCTAGAATGTGACTCGAAGTTGAGAAAAAGAGGCCCAAGAAATACACGTCATCGCTCGCAATCAAGACCACATGTGCAACTCTCAAATGGGTATCCAAATATGATTTCATATTTGGAAACGAAGAATTTTGCTTTTTAACCCATAATCCCACTTCGTTGAAACTTGGGCCTAGACTGTGACCCGAAGAAGAGAAAAAGTGGCCCAAGAACTACACATCTTCTCTCGCAATCAATACCATGTGTGCAACTCCGAAATGGGTATCAAAAAATGATTTCCTATTTTGAAACAAAGAATTTTTCTTTTCAAACCATAATCCCACTTCGATCAAACTTGGGCCTAGAATGTGACCCGAAATTGAGAAAAAACATCCCAAGAGCTATACGTCTTCGCCTGCAATCAAGACCACATGTGCAACTCTCAAATGGGTATCCAAATATGATTTCATATTTGGAAATGGAGAATTTTGTTTTTCAACCCATAATCCCACTTCGTTCATACTTGGGCCTAGAATGTGACCCGAAGATGAGAAAAAGGCGCCCAAGAACTACATGTCTTCACTCACAATCAAGACCATGCGTGCAACTCTCAAATGGGTATCCAAATATGATTTCATATTTGGAAATGGGGAATTTTTCTTTTTAACCCATAATCCCACTTCGTTCAAACTTGGGCCTAGAATTTGATCCGATGTTGAAAAAACGCGGCCCAAGAACTGCACTTCTTCACTCACAATCAATACCACATGTGCAACTCTCAAATGGGTATCCAAATATGATTTCATATTTGGAAACAAAGAATTTTGTTTAGAACCCATAATCCCACTTCGTTCAAACTTGGGCCTAGAATGTGACCCGAAGTTGAGAAAAAACGGCCCAAGAACTACACGTCTTCGTTCTCAATCAATACCATGTGTGCACCTCTCAAATGGGTATCCAAATATGATTTCATATTTGGAAACAAGGAATTTTGTTTTTCAACCCATAATACCACTTCGTTCAAACATGGACTTGTAATGTGACCCGAAGTTGAGAAAAAGCGTCCCAAGAACTACACGTCTTCGCTCGCAATAAGGACCATGTGTGCACCTCTCAAATGGGTATCCAAATATAATTTCATATTTGGAAACGAAGAGTTTTTCTTTCCAACCCATAATCCCACATCATTCAAACTTGGGCCTAGAATGTGACCTAATGTTGAGAAAAAGCAGCCCAAGGACTTCAAGTCTTCACTCGCAATCAAGACCACGTGTGCACCTCTCAAATGGGTATCCAAATATGATTTCATATTTGGAAATGGGGAATTTTTCTTTTCAACCCATAATCCCACTTCGTTCAAACTTGGGCCTAGAATGTGACCCGAAGATGAGAAAAATAAGCCCAAGAACTACACGTCTTCACTCGCAATCAAGGCCATGTGTGCAACTCTCAAATGGGTATCCAAATATGATTTCATATTTGGAAATGAGGAATTTTTCTTTTCAGTCTATAATCCAACTTCGTTCAAACTTGGGCTTAGAATGTGACCAGAAGTTTAGAAAAAGCAGCCCAAGAGCTACGCATCTTTGCTCGCAATGAAGATCACGTGTGCAACTCTCAAATGGGTATCCAAATATGATTTCATCTTTGGAAATGGAAAATTTTACTTTTCAACTCATAATCCCACTTCGTTCAAACTTGGGCCTAGAAAGTGACCCGAGGATGCGAAAAAGTGGCCCAAGAACTACACATATTTTCTCGCAATCAATACCACGTGTGCAACTCCCAAATGCGTATCCAAATATGCTTTCATATTTGGAAACGGGGAATTTTGCTTTTCAACCAATAATCCCAGTTTGTTCAAACTTGGGCCTAGAATGTGACCCGAAATTGAGAAAAATCGACCCAAAAACTATATGTCTTCGATCGCAATCAAGGCCACGTGTGCAATTCTCAAATGGGTATCAAAATATGATTTCATATTTGGAAATGGAGAATTTTGTTTTTCAACCCATAATCCCTTTTCGTTCAAACTTGGTCCTAGAATGTGACCCGAAGATGAGAAAAAGTGGCCCAAGAACTACATGTCTTCACTCGCAATCAAGACCACATGTGGAACTCTCAAATGGGCATCCAAATATGATTTCATATTTGGAAACAAGGAATTTTTCTTTTCAACCCATAATCCCACTTCGTTCAAACTTGGGCCTAGAATGTGACCTGAAGTTGAGAAAAAATGGCCCAAGAACTACACATCTTCGCTCACAATCAATACCACATGTGCAACTCTCCAATGGGTATGAAAATACGATTTCATATTTGGAAGCGGAGAATTTTTCACTTGGGCCTAGAATGTCACCCAAAATTGAGAAAAATTGTCCCAAGAACTATATGTCATCGGTCGCAATCAAGACCACGTGTGCAACTCTCAAATGGGTATCAAAATATGATTTCATATTTGGAAATGGAGAATTTTGTTTTTCAACCCATAATACCACTTCGTTCAAACTTGGGCTTAGAATGTGACCCGAAGATGAGAAAATGCGGCCCTAGAACTACATGTCTTCACTCACAATCAAGACCACGTGTGGAACTCTCAAATGGGTAGCCAAATATGATTTCATATTTGGAAAGGGGGAATTTTTCTTTTCAACCCATAATCCCACTTCGTTCAAACTTGGGCCTAGAATGTGACTCAAAGTTGAGAAAAAGCGGCCCAAGAACTACACGTCTTCGCTCGTAATCAAGACCACGTGTGAAACTCTCAAATGGGTATCCAAATATGATTTCATATTTGGAAGCGAGGAATTTTTCTTTTCAACCCATAATCCCACTTCATTCAAACTTGGTCCTAGAATGTGACCCAAAGTTGAGAAAAAGCGGCCCAAGATCTACACGTCTTCCCTCACAATCAAGACCATGTGTGCAACTTTCATATGGGTATCCAAAAATGATTTAATTTTTGGAAATAGAGAAATTTTCTTTTCCACCCATAATCCTACTTCATTCAAACTTGGGCCTAGAATGTGACCCGAAGCTAAGAAAAAGTGTCCCAAGAACTACACATCTTCGCTCGCAATCAAGACCACGTGTGCAACTCTCAAATGGGTATCCAAATATGATTTCATATTTTGAAGCATAGAATTGTGCTTTTCAAACCATAATCCTACTTCTTTCAAACTTGGGCCTAGAATGTGACCCGGAGTTGAGAAAGAACGACCTAAGAACTACACATCTTCACTCACGATCAAGACCACATGTAAACCTCTCAAATGGGTATCCAAATATGAATTCAAATTTGGAAACGGGGAATTTTTCTTTTCAACCCATAATCCCACTTCAATCAAACTTGGGCCTAGAATGTGACCCGAAGTTGAGAAAAAACGGCCCAAGAACTACAGGTCTTTTCTCGCAATGAAGGCCACATGTGCAACTCTCAAATGGGTATCCAAATATGATTTCATATTTGGAAATGGGGAATTTTTCTTTTCAACCCATAATCCCACTTCATTCAAACTTGGGCATATGATGTGACCCGAAGTTGAGAAAAAGAGGACCAAAAACTACATGTCTTCGCTGGTAGTCAAGACCATGTGTGCAACTCTCAAATGGGTATCCAAATATGATTTCATATTTGGAAGCGAAGAATTTTTCTTTTCAACCCATAAACCCACTTCGTTCAAACTTGGGCCTAGAATGTGACCCGAAGTTGAGAAAAAGATGCCCAAGACCTACACGTCTTCGTCCGCAATCATGACCACATGTGCACCTCTCAAATGGGTATCCAAATATGATTTCTCATTTGGAAACGGGGAATTTTGTTTTTCAATCCATAATCTCATTTCGTTCAAACTTGGGCCTAGAATGTGACCCAAAGTTGAGAAAAAACGGCCCAAGAACTACACGTCTTTGCTCGCAATCAAGACCACGTGTGCAACTCTCAAATGGATATCCAAATATGATTTCATATTTGGAAACAAAGAATTTTTCTTTTCAAACCATAATCTCACTTCATTCAAACTTGGGCCTAGAATGTGACCCGAAGTTGAGAAAATGAAGCCCAAGAACTACACTTCTTCACTCGCAATCAAGACCACGTGTGCAACTCTTAAATGGATATCCAAATATTATTTCAAATTTGGATGTGGGGAATTTTTCTTTTCAACCATAATCCCACTTCGTTCAAACTTGGGCCTACAATGTGACCCGAAGTTGAGAAAAAGCGGCCCAAGAACTACACGTCTTCGCTCGCAATCAAGACCAAGTGTGCAACTCTCAAATTGGAATATAAATATGATTTCATATTTATAAACAAGCAATTTATTTTTTCAACCCATAATCCCACTTTGTTCAAACTTGGGCCTAGAAAGTGACCCAAATTTGAGAAAAAACGGCCCAAGAGCTACACGTCTTCGCTCGCAATCAAGACCACGTGTGCAACTCTCAAATGGGTATCCAAATATGATTTCATATTTGGAAGTGGAGAATTTTTCTTTTCAACCTATAATCCCACTTCATTCAAACTTGGGCCTAGGATGTAACTGGAATTTGAGAAAAAGTGGCCCAAGAACTACACTTCTTCGCTTGCAATCAAGACCACGTGTGAAACTCTTAAGTGGATATCCAAATATTATTTCATATTTGGATACGGGGAATTTTTCTTTTCAATCCATAATACCACTTCGTTCAAACTTGGGCCTAGAATGTGTCCCGAAGTTGAGAAAAAACGTCCCAAGAACTACACGTCTTCACTCGCAATAAAGACCATGTTTGCAACTCTCAAATGGGTATCCAAATATGATTTCTTATTTGGAAAGGGGGAATTTTTCTTTTCAACCCATAATCCCATTTTGTTCGAACTTGGTTCTAGAACGTGACCCGAAGTTAAGAAAAAGTGGCCCAAGAACTACATATCTTCGCTCACAATCAAGACCGCATGTGCAACTCTCAAATGGGTATCAAAATATGATTTCATATTTGGAAGCGGGGAATTTTTCTTTTCAACCCATAATCCCACTTCGTTCAAACTTGGGACTAGAATGTGACCGGTAGTTGAGAAAAAACGGCCCAAGAACTATACATCTTCGGTCGCAATCAATACCACATGTGCAACTCTCAAATGTGTATTCAAATATGATTTCATATTTGCAAAAGGGGAATTTAGCTTTTCAACCCATAATCCCACTTCCTTCAAACTTGGGCCTAGAATGTGACCCGAAGTTGAGAAAAAGAGACCCAAGAACTACACGTCTTCTCTCGCAATCAAGGCCATGTGTGCAACTCTCAAATGGGTATCCAAATATGATTTCAAATTTGGAGATGGGGAATTTTTCTTTTCAACCCATAATCCCACCTCGTTCAAACTTGTGCCTAGAATGTGACCTGAAGTTGAGAAAAAGTGGCCCAAGAACTACACCTCTTTGCTCGCAATCAAGACCACATGTGAAAATCCCAAATGGGTATCCAAATATGATTTTATACTTGGAAATGGGGAATTTTTCTTTTCAACCCATAATCCCACTTCGTTCAAACTTGGGCCTAGAATGTGACCTGAAGTTGAGAAAGAGCGTCCAAAGAACTACACGTTTTCACTTGCAATGAAGACCACGTGTGCAACTCTCAAATGGGTAACCAAATATTATTTCATATTTGGAAACGGGGAATTTTGTTTTTCAACCCATAATCCCACTTCGTTCAAACTTTGGCCTAGAATGTGACTCGAAGTTGAGAAAAAGCCGCCCAAGAACTACACGTCTTCTCTCGCAATCTAGACCATGTTTGCAACTCTCAAATGGGTATCCAAATATGATTTCATATTTGGAAACGGGGAATTTTTCTTTTCAACCCATAATCCCACTTCGTTCAAACTTGGGCCTAGAATGTGACCTGAAGATGAGAAAAAGAAGCCCAAGAACTACACGTCTTCACTCACATTCAAGACCATGTGTGAAACTCACAAATGGGTATCGAAATATGATTTCATATTTGGAAACGAGGAATTTTTCTTTTCAGCACATAATCCCACTTCATTCAAACTTGGGCCTAGAATGTGACCCGAAGTTCAAAAAAACCGGCCCAAGAACTACACATCTTCACTTGCAATCAAGACCATGTGTGCAACTCTCAAATGGGTATCCAAATATGATTTCATATTTGGAAACGGGGAATTTTTATTTTCAACCCATAATGCCACTTCGTTCAAACTTGGGCCTAGAATGTGAACCGAAGATGAAAAAAAGTGGTCCAACAACTACACATATTTGATTGCAATTGATACCATGTGTGCAATTCCTAAATGGGTATCCAAATATGATTTCATATTTGGAAACGGAGAATTTTTATTTTCAACCCATAATCCCACTTCGTTCAAACTTGGGCCTAGAGTGTGACCTGAAATTGAGAAAATTCATCCCAAGAACTATACATCTTTGCTCACAATCAGGACAACGTGTGCAACTCTCAAATCTGTATCCAAATATGATTTCATATTTGGAAACGAACAATTTTGTTTTTCAACCCATAATCCCACTTCGTTCATACTTGGGCCTAAAATGTGACACAAAGATGAGAAAACGTGGCCCAAGAACTACATGACTTCACTCGCAATCAAGACCATGTGTACAACTCTCAAATGGCTATCCAAATATGATTTCATATGTGGAAATGGGGCTTTTTATTTTCAATCCAAAATCCCATTTCATTCAAACTTGAGCCTAGAATGTGACCCGAAGTTGAGAAAAAGTTGCCGAAGAACTACACTTCTTCATTCGCAATCAATAACATGTATGCAACTCTCAAATGGGTATCCAAATATGATTTCATATTTGGAAATAGAGAATTTTGTTTTACAACCTATAATCCCACTTCGTTCAAAATTGGGACTAGAATGTGACCAGAAGTTGAGTAAAAACGGCCCAAGAACTACACGTCTTCGCTCGCAATCAAGACCACGTGTGCAACTCTCAAATGGGTATCCAAATATGATTTCACATTTGGAAACAAGGAATTTTTCTTTTCAGCCCATAATCCCACTTCGTTCAAACTTGGGCCTAGAATGTGACTCGAAGTTTAGAAAAACTGGCCCAAGAACTACACGTCTTCGTTCACAATCAAGACCATGTGTGCAACTCCCAAATGGGTATCCAAGTATGATTTCGTATTTGGAAACGAGGAATTTTTCTTTTCAACCCATACTACCACTTCGTTCAAACTTGGGCCTAGAATGTGACCCGAAGATGAGAAAAAGCAGCCCAAGAACTACACATCTTCCCTCGCAATCAATACCACATGTGAAACTCCCAAATGCGTATCCAAATATGATTTCATATTTGGAAATGGGGAAATTTTCTTTTCAACCCATAATCCCACTTCGTTTAAACTTTGGCCTAGAATGTGACCTGAAATTGAGAAAAATCATCCCAAGAACTATACGTCTTTACTTGCAATCTAGACCACATGTGCAACTCTCAAATGGGTATCCAAATATGATTTCATATTTGGAAATGAAGAATTTAGCTTTTCAACCCATAATCCCACTTCATTCATACTTGGGCCCAGAATGTGACCCGAAGATGAGAAAAAGAGGCCCAAGAACTACATGTCTTCACTCGCAATCACAACCACGTGTACAACTCTAAAATGGGTATCCAAATATGATTTCATATTTGGAAATGGGGAATTTTTCTTTTCAACCCATAATCCTACTTCCTTCAAACTTGGGCCTAGAAAGTGACCAGTAGATGAGAAAAAATGGCCCAAGAACTACACATTTTCGCTCGCAATCAATACCACGTGTGCAACTCTCAAATGGGTATCCAAATATGATTTCATATTTGGAAACTGAGAATTTTGTTTTTCAACCCATAACCCCACTTCATTCAAACTTGGGCCTAGAGTGTGACCCAAAATTGAGAAAAATTGGCCCAAAAACTATACATCTTCGGTCGCAATCAAGACCACGTGTGCAACTCTCAAATGGGTATCCAAATATGATTTCATACTTGGAAACAGTGAATTTTGTTTTTCAACATGTTAGCGGTAAAAAATGCACTGGCATTTTTTTTGAAGAATGATGCTTAATATTGCTGGGAACTTTTGACTACCTTCCCAAACTCCAAATGCAGATTTAAAAGTACCATTGGAAATCTTAGGATTTCTAGATGTCAATCGACTATTAAAGCATGTAAAACAGACTCTCCACGACTTAGAAATTCGATTTTTCCCAAAGCAGTTTATTTTTGGAAAACCTTGCTTTTCGGTGGTTTAGGCGAACAGGACGACTGTTCATTAACCACCGGAAACAGTGCTTTCGGTAGTTAATCCACCCAAAAGTCTTCTATGTTAACCACTGAAAGCCTGTTACTGCCAGAATGACCGAATTTTTGCCCAGATCGGGAATTTTTGAGTTGGAATGGTTTGAAACCTCTTCGAATGGATAGTTGTTGAATTATCAAATCAGATCCAATAGCTATTTTTGATGGATAAGGGAAAGAATAGATGTTTTAATCATTTTTGGTATCTTTTTCAAAGGCAGAAAATCAGAATTTTGGCACACCTCAGCAAATTCAAATTTTATCTCTTGGAAGAGTCATCAATCAGCCTTGGAAGGCTATTCTGCATTGCACAAGGATTCTACAAGATATGAAGACCACGAAATGTGGGATTGACCTCATTTTGGGGATCATCCCATATCTTTTGCAAACTGAATTTTGACTTTCTATCTTTAGCATATTTGATCCATGTTTTTAGGATCTCAAAACTGCATTGTAAATCTATAAAGCTAAAGGTAGAATAGGAACTAGGGGTTCGACTTTGGAGGCTTGTTCATATTATGTACTCAAACTTCTCATTTTCATATTGAGTAATACAAGATTCTTTTGCCATAACTTGTTCAGATTCCATTTTCTTATCTATTCTGTACTTGCACCTGGATATTATATTCATGTTGTTATGCTTGTTTATGCCCAATAACTGTCATCTTATCATTGCATTCATAAGTTAAAATTTGCAAGTATTCCTATTATTATTGTAATTGGCCATTCATATATGCTTTATATGTGATTATGCTGATATAATAGCTATTTCTCCATACATCCCCTTATTTGTAAACTCTCTGACCATTTTTGGTTGAAAGCCTTGTCCATCTAAATGTGTTCATGCATGTTTTGAGTGAGAAATGATTCAGTCCTCTGACTTGATCCAAACCCACACTTATTATTAAGAAAACAGTTACCAAAGAATTAAGTTACCAGGCATCTCTGACTTACAGCCTAGGAGAGTTTCCTAGAGCGATAACAAATTGGCACCATTGTCGAGGAGAGGAGATCGAAGCTCAACTTCCTTGGGAGACGACATAGATCTAGCTTTGATGATAAACAAAGTCTGGACATCATTTGGTTGTAATTATCTATCTAGCGACTCCATGAAGGATGAATCTATTGGCGACTCCACTGGTATGACATGAACAAAATCGTAGCAAAGAGGTATGACTTCTGTTATTTTTCAAAGATTGTGGGTTCCCCTAATCCAGTACCTACTAGAGATGAATGGGAAATAAGTATTCCCAGATTTCGAGGAGAAGAGTGGGAAGTGCCAGCTGAATTTTTGTTAGATTTTCATGACTTTATTCACCAGCTTGAAATTGTATATGAGGATGTTCAGATCAAGCTCTTCAATTTTTCTTTAGAGGGGATCTCTCATGATTGGTGCTGGTCACTTTCGGTTACCAGTATCAGCGCTTTGGCATATTTTCATGCTGCCTTTCATTTTTTTTGCAAAGAAATATTTTTAGTTGATCTTTTATATCCCGAATGTTGTTATGAATTTCATTTATTGACTAAAGATTCAAATAGTCATGAAGAGTATACTGTTCCAGAGGATACCTCTCATTGTGACCGAGACACTGATGATATTCACGATGGTGTCCATAGTATAGATGTTTTTGACACTGTACCAAATGAATTTACTATCTTAAATGGCAAAGAAGATCAGATTGTCCCATTTGAAAAATTGAAAAATGATAAACAGATTTTTATTTTAGCATGTGACAGAGTTGAATCTGTAGCAAATACGGAGAACAGTCTTCAGCTTTTAGATTTGCAAACAAAGGGAAATTGCAACATACATGAAAAGGAAGATGATGAGAAGAAATATTTAGATCAGTAGTACATCATGCATGTTTCTTTGATCGAGGTTGAGTAGTTTACAGTTTACATGGAGATCGGTGAAATCCATCGGTAGCAGCATGTCAATCTTCAATTGGAACAACTGCTTAAAGAGGTATTCCTTGACGTTTTTAATGACCCTATTGCCGATTATTTGGAATCTATGAACAACATAAATGCCAAAATATTTCCTTCAGAAGAAGGATGGTTCTGTCATCCTTTTAAAATGCATTTCTGCATTCTAGGCATTCCTTTACTTTTCAGGTCCAGATCAAGGAGGTTATCAGTAAATCATTTCCTGACATGGCTTCATTGGAAGCATGACTTCACTTAATAAGAGCCAATACAATTGGTTAAGAAGTAGACATAGGCAAGAAAATAATCTCCCCATATGAGCAGTCAGATCTTTTCAGTTATTGGTTGTTGAATAAACAGACAGTCTACCGACAGGCTTCAAGTTTTCAGGCTACAGGTTTGCAGGGGATTAGTTCTAAAGGCCAAATGACTCCAAATTCTTCATGCAACTCCCATTGATATCTCTTGCCCAAAATCCCCTGGGTGCTTAAAAATGTCTTTGGCGTTATCTGCAATACAAAAATAAGACAACAAACCTGAGCTTTTTGCAAATACACTGCATTGCATGGAGTCCTTCAAGACCAGAGATTTGCACGGGCCTGAAAACTCCATTCCCCTCTCCCCACAATGGCTGCTTCCAAAACCCGGGGAGAATAAATATGTGGCAGCAACAGGGGATCCCCCTATTAATTGCAGTCCCACACATGTCAATCGCACTGATTTCATAGCTAAAGTATCTGGGAATGGGGATGAGACCATTGATACAGAGAAGAGGAAAGACATTTGGTGATCTTCCTTGGTGGAAGCTGAACGTCGTGAGAACTTGCGAGATGAAGAAAGAGAGAACACTAACATTCATCGAGACCGGTGGAGAGAAGGTGACAAATATCTGTGTGATCATTGCAGGTCAGACCATTGGGCAGAGAATGCAATGGGTAGAAGTCCAAGGGAAATAAGACGACTCCCTTCAGATCGTTGGAACGACACTGGAAATCGTGAACCTAGTTATGATGCACGTCGTGAAAGTAAATGGGACACTCGTTGGGGACGAGACAATAGAGCAAGATGCTTGTTGAGAAGCATTAGAAGGAGCACATGTTCAGAGAGACACAAGGGAGAGTTGATGCTTCATGTCATCGTGTATTCATTTCTAGATTTTCAGTTGTTAAAACTCATATTTCAATGCATAAAATCAACAACCATGAAGATCATATTAAGATTGAAAGTCATCATGATGATAAATACCATATTTTCAGGCACATAATCAGTGGTAATTAAAATGATTGAAGATAGTCGAAGATAATAAGACAGGTGGTAGAGCATCAATAGAAACAATCAAATTCCAACCTTCAAAGACACCTGCTATCAGATTGGAGATATCATGATTTGTTCTAGATTTTCAAGAAGAGAAGTCAAAAGTGCAGATCTGATGGCGAACATCATTTACTCATATAGTAGCTCTTGGTTTGAAGCAACACCAAAACAATGAATTTTTAGGATAGAACATTTGCTTTCTTGTTACCAATATCATGAGATGTTGAGGATGGACATCAACCCCTTCAACAACCTCTTTTGTTTATGGTAGGAATTGCTGGCGATGGCCACGCTGAACCTCAAGGAGATGATCCTATTGCATGTAATAATTGAAACAGGAGTGGGCAAGTGTCCCATAGCGTGGTGATTGGGATATTCCAGATCTAAACAAGATTGTTTCGGCTAAGTTGAATTCTATTGGCATTGATATTCTAGTGCCTGTAAGTGCCAGCATTGACAATGGGTCAAGCACGATGGCTTCTGTTTTACCATTTCATGGTCAGAAAGGAACTGGTTTGCAAGGGAAAGAAAGAGCGTTCAATGCCAATCAGCCACAAGCCGATCATATTTCAGATGTTCAGGTTGACCCTGGTCATGTTTCATTTCATTTCCCAGCAGGACCATTCCTAAGGCCTTTGCAACAAGCCACAGTTATTCCTAATTTATTGACAACATTGTCCCATCATTGAAATCGCATGAGAAATGAATTTGCACTAAATAGTTTTGATAATCAATCACATGGAAGAATATGAGCACCATGGAGCAGTTCAGGAAAGAAATGGAAGATTTGCAAAATATTTTCATTCTGTCCAACCAAAAGATGCAACAGTTGAAATGACAGAGAAAGATCTTTAGCAAAAAGTATCCATGTTGACAGATGATTGTATCATCTTTGAATCTCAAATGCCAGTTGGATATGAGGATATAATTAATGTAGACGACACATTACATGCGCTGAAAGAAGAGAAACATATTACCAGTGATGAGATATCCTGTAGTGCTATTCAGGCCTATGACTTACAAGCAGTTGTGACTCAATAGCAAGAACAAAGAGTAAAGCCTAGAAAACCAAGAGAGCACAACCAAGAATCAGATATCAAACCTGGGGGTCATCAGGAACTTATGCAATTGTCATTGTCAGGGGATATATTGTTTGAAAATGGACATTGCAAGCATATTGATGTATTCCAGAACCCCGAGACAAGATCATGGGAATGCTAGAAAGGGCTTCCTTTGATAGAAAATGATAAAGGGAAACAAGGGATAGAGGAAGCACAAGAATCTGAGTTAATGTTTGATCATTTGCAAACAAAGACGAAAATCATGGGAGCCAAAGCTTCATCAGTCCTCAGAGTCTGTTTGGAGGAAGATGTTGGTGCCTTAAAAGAACAAAGTGAAAGTCATTTATCTCAAATTGAGTCTCAAAAGACTAACATCCACAAGCTTCAGGACCATTTGCGGAGACAATTCCATGGATTTGTAGGTCAGCTGCAAGTAATTGAGGCATGGCACTTGATGATGTTGAGTAGGAAATGGCCTGTGTCACTACACCCACCATAATAATTCTAGTCAGATTGATAGTAAATTGGCTAGTGATTTTGACAATATCACATTGGATAGTCTTTATGAAGATGCAATGGTTAGGCAAACTCCATACAGTGGACAAGGAGGCTATGAAAATAATTAAGCAAAAGAGGATGTTCAATATCGATCAGTTTTCTTTTGCCATGGAGGACATCAAGGATGCTCAAAATATGATGACAGTCATGAAATCTGCCAACAACAAACTTTGGAAAATAGCCAGATGATAAATTGTAAAGGATGAATGACTCCATGCCCAAAACTAAAGGCACAAGGTCTTCCAGGTTCTTGAAGACCTCGCAGGGAGGTCTCCATCCCAGTTGGAGCCAATGTTAGCAATAAAAAATGCACTGGCATTTTTTTTTGAAGAATGATGCTTAATCTTCCTGGGAACTTTTGACTGCCTTCCCAAACTCCAAATGCAGATTTGAAAATACCATTGGAAATCTTAGGATTTCTAGATGTCAATCGACTATTCAAGCATGTAAAACAAACTCTTCACGATTTAGAAATTTGATTTTTCCCAAGGCAGTTTATTTCTGGAAAACCTTCCTTTTCAGTGGTTTAGGCGAACAGGACGACTGTTCATTAACCACCGAAAGCAGTGCTTTTGGTAGTTAATCCACCCAGAAGTCTTCTATGTTAACCACCGAAAGCCTGTTACTGCCAGAATGATCGAATTTTTGCCTAGATCGGGATTTTTTGAGTTGGAATGGTTTGAAACCTCTTCGAATGGACAGTTGTTGAATTATCAAATCAGATCCAATAGCTATTTTTGATGGATAAGGGAAAGAAGAGGTGTTTTAATCATTTTTGGTATCTTTTTCAAAGGCAGAAAATCAGGATTTTGGCACATCTCAGCAAATTCGAATTTTATCTCTTGGAAGAGTCATCAATCAGCCTTGGAAGGCTATTCTGCACTGCACAAGGATTCTACCAAATATGAAGACCATGAAATGTGGGATTGACCTCATTTTGGGGATCATCCCATATCTTTTGCAAACCGAATTTTGACTTTCTATCTTTAGCATATTTGATCCATGTTTTTAGGATCTCAAAACTGCATTGTAAAGCTATAAAGCTAAAGGTAGAATAGGAACTAGGGGTTTGAATTTGGAGGCTTTTTCATATTATGTACTCAAACTTCTCATTTTCATATTGAGTAATACAAGCTTCTTTTGCCATAACTTGTTCAGATTTCATTTTCTTATCTATTCTGTACTTGCACCTGGATATTATATTCATGTTGTTATGCTTGTTTATGCCTGATAACTGTCATCTTATCATTACATTCATAAGTTAAACTTTGCAAGTATTCCTGTGATTATTGTAATTGGCCATTCATATATGATTTATATGTGATTATGCTGATATAATAGCTATTTCTCCATACATCCCTTTATTTGTAAACTCTCTGAACATTTGTGGTTGAAAGCCTTGTCAATCTAAATGTGTTCATGCATGTTTTGAGTGAGAAATGATTCAGTCCTCTGACTTGATCCAAACCCACACTTATTATTAAGAAAACAGTTACCAAAAGATTAAGTTACCAGGCATCTCTGACTTACAGCCTAGGAGAGTTTCCTGGAGCGATAACACAACCCATAATCCCACTTCATTCAAACTTGCACCTAGAATGTGACACAAAGATGAGAAAAAGTGGCCCAAGAACTACATGTCTTCACTCACAATCAAGACCGCATGTGCAACTCTCAAGTGAGTATCCAAATATAATTTCATATTTGGAAAGGCGGGATTTTTATTTTCAACCCATAATCCCACTTCGTTCAAACTTAGACCTAGAATGTTACCCGAAGTTGAGAAAAAAAGGCCCAAGAACTACATGTCTTCACTCACAATCAAGAAAACGTGTGCAACTCTCAAATGGATATCCAAATATGATTTCATATTTGGAAGCAGGGATTTTTTCTTTTCAACCCATAATTCTGCTTCGTTCAAACTTGGGCCTACAATGTGACCCGCAGTTGAGAAAAGCGTTCCAAGAACTACACATCTTCGCTCACAATCAAGACCACGTGTGCAACTTTCAAATGGGTATACAAATATGATTTAATTTTTTGAAACAGAGAATTTTGCTTTTCAACCCATAATCCCACTTCGTTCAAACTTGGGCCTAGAATGTGACCTGAAGTAGAGAAAAAGAGGCCCAAGAACTACACGTCTTCGCTCTCAATCAAGACCACGTGTGCAACTCTTAAATGGGTATCCAAATATGATTTCATATTTGGAAGCAGGGAATTTGGCTTTTCAAACCATAATCCTACTTCTTTCAAACTTGGGCCTAGAATGTGACCCGGAGTTGAGAAAAAAAGCCCAAAAACTACACATATTTGCTCGCAATCAAGACCACGGGTGCACCTCTCAAATGGGTATCCAAATATGATTTCATATTTGGAAACAAAGAATTTTACTTTTCAACCCATAATCCCACTTCGTTCAAACTTGGGCCTAGAATGTGACCTAAAGTTGAGAAAACGCGGCCCAAGAACTACATGTCTTTGCTCGCAATCAATACCAAGTGTGCACTTCTCAAATGGGTATCCAAATCTAATTTCATATTTGGAAACGAAGATATTTTCTTTTCAACTCATAATCCCACTTCGTTCAAACTTGGGCCTGGAATGTGACCCGAAGATGAGAAAAAGTGGCCAAAGGACTTTAAGTCTTCGCTCGCAATGAAGACCACTTACACACCTTTCAAATGGGTATCTAAATATGATTTCATATTTGGAAATGAGGAATTTTTTTTTTCAACACATAATCCCACTTCGTTCAAGCTTGGGCCTAGTATGTGACCCGAAGATGAGAAAAAGAAGCCCAAGAACTACATGACTTCACTCACAATCAAGACCACATGTGAAACTCTCAAATGGGTATCCAAATATGATTTCAAATTTGGAAATGAGGAATTTTTCTTTTCAGCCCGTCGTCCCACTTCATTTAAACTTGGGCCTAGAATGTGACCCGAAGTTGAGAAAAAATGGCCCAAGAACTACATGTCTTTGCTTGCAATCAATACCACGCGTGCAACTCTCAAATGGGTATCCAAATATGATTTTATATTTGGAAATGGGGAATTTTGGTTTTCAACCCATAATCCCACTTCGTTCAAACTTGGGCCTAGAATGTGACCCGAAGATGAGAAAAACCGGCCCAACAACTACACATCTTCACTCGCAATCAATACCACATGTGCAACTCCCAAATGGGTATCCAAATAATATTTCATATTTGGAAACAAGGAATTTTTCTTTTCAATCCATAATCCCACTTCGTTCAAACTTGCACCTAGAATGTGACCCGAAATTGAGAAAAGTCGGCCCAAGAACTATACGTCTTTGCTCACAATCAAGACCACGTGTGCAACTCTCAAATGGGTATCCAAATATGATTTCATATTTGAAAACGGAGAATTTTATTTTTCAACCCATAATCTCACTTCGTTCAAACTTGGGCCCAGAATGTAACTAGAAGATGAGAAAAAGTGGCCCAAGAACTACATTTCTTCACTCACAATCAAGACCACGTGTGCAACTCTCAAATGGGTATCCAAATATGATTTCATATTTGGAAAACATAAATTTTGATTTTCATCCCATAATCCCACTTCGTTCAAACTTGGGACTAGAATGTGACCTAAGTTGATAAAAAGCAGTTAAAGAAGTACAGGTCTTCACTCACAATCAAGACCACGTCTAAAACTCTCAAATGGGTATCAAAATATGATTTCATATTTGGAAACGAGGAATTTTGTTTTTCAACCCATAATCTCACTTCGTTCAAACTTGGGCCTAGAATGTGATCTGAAGTTGAGAAAAAACGGCCTAAGAACTACACGTTTTGGCTCACAATCAGGACCACTTGCGCAACTCTCAAATGGGTATCCAGATATGATTTCATATTTGGAAGCGGGGAATTTTTCTGTTCAACCCATAATCCTACTTCGTTCAAACTTGGGACTAGAGTGTGACCCGAAGTTGAGAAAAGTGGCCCAAGAACTACATGTCTTCGCTTGCAATCAAGATCATGTTTGCAACTGTCAAATGGGTATCCAAATATGATTTCATATTTGGAAACGAAGAATTTTTCTTTTCAACCCATAATCCCACTTCGTGCAAACTTGGGCCTAGAAGATGAACAGAAGTTGAGAAAAAGAGGCCCAAGAACTACACGTCTTCACTCGCAATGAAGACCATGTGTGCAATTGTCAAATGGGTATATAAATATGATTTCATTTTTGGAAACAAGGAATTTTTCTTTTCAACCCATAATCCCACTTCGTTCAAACTTGGTCCTAGCATGTGACCTGAAGATGAGAAAAATCGGCCCAAGATCTACACGTCTTCGTTCACAATCAAGACTACGTGTGCAATTCTCAAATGGGTATCCAAATATGATTTCATATTTGGAAGTGGGGAATTTTTCTTTTCAACCCATAATCCCACTTTATTCAAACTTGGGCCTAGAATGTGACCCGAAGTTGAGAAAACGCGGCCCAAGAACTACACTTCTTCACTCGCAATCAAGACCACGTGTGCAACTCTTAAATGGAAATCCAAATATTATTTCAAATTTGGATGCGGGGAATTTTTCTTTTCAACCCATAATCCCACTTCGTTTAAACTTGGGCCTAGAATGTGACCCGAAGTTGAGAAAAAACGGCCCAAGAACCACACGTCTTCGCTTGCAATCAAGACCACGTGTGCAACTCTCAAATTGGTATCCAAATATGATTTCATATTTGGAAAGGGGGAATTTTGGTTTTCAACCCATAATCCCACTTCGTTCAAACTTGGTCCTAGAATGTAACCCAAAGTTGAGAGAAAGCAGCCCAAGAACTACATCTCTTCACTCATAATCAATACCACATGTGCAACTCTCAAATGGGTATCCAATTCCGATTTCATATTTGGAGGAGGGGAATTTTTTTTTTCAACCCATAATCCCACTTCGTTCAAATGGGTATCCAAATATGATTTCATATTTGGAAAGAGGGAATTTTTCTTTTTAACCCATAATCCCATTTCATTCAAACTTTGGCCTAGAATGTGACCCGAAGTTGAGAAAAGGCAGCCCAATAACTACACTTCTTTGCTCGCATTCAAGACCACGTGTGCAACACTAAAATGGGTATCCAAATATGATTTCATATTTGGAAATAGAGAATTTTTCTTTTCAACCATTAATCCCACTTCGTTCAAACTAGGGCCTAGAATGTGACCCAAATTTGAGAAAAATCGGCCCAAGAACTACACCTCTTTGCTCACAATCAAGACCACGTGTGCAAATCTAAAATGGATATCCAAATATTATTTCATATTTAGAAGCGAGGAATTTTTCTTTTCAACCCATAATCCCACATCGTTCAAACTTGGGCCTAGAATGTGACCCGAAGTTGAGAAAAACAGCCCAAGAACTACACGTCTTCGCTCGCAATGAAGACCATGTGTGCAACTCTCAAATGGGTATCCAAATATGATTTCATATTTGGAAACGAGAAAATTTTCTTTTCAACCCATAATCCTACTTCGTTCCAACTTGGGCCTAGAATGTGACCTAAAGTTGAGAAAAAGCGGCCCAAGAACTACACCTCTTCGCTCGCAATCAAGACCATGTGTGCAACTCTCAAATGGGTATCCAAATATGATTTCATGTTTGCAAACGGGGAATTTTTCTTTTCAACCCATAATCCCAATTCATTCAAACTTGTGCCTAGAATGTGACACGAAATTGAGAAAAAGCGGCCCAAAAACTACACATCTTCGCTCGCAATTAAGACCATGTGTGTAGCTCTCAAATGGGTATTCAAATATGATTTCATCTTTCGAAATGAGGATTTTTTCTTTTCAACCCATAATCCCACTTCGTTCAAACTCGGGCCTATAATGTGACCCGAAGTTGAGAAAAAGTTGTTGGCAAATCTTTAACAAACAACGCATGCTTGTATACTTGTCATTGATGGCAAGTACAACAGTGAAGATGGCATGAGTATAGAAAGTATGAAATAGATGGGCATTATGAGATTGTTTGACGCTCATGGTTACTGGAGTTTTGGGATGGAATGATATCTCTGGAGGGGATACGAGTTGTGCCAGATACTCGGAAAGGACTTGTTCGTGTAGCTAGGGGAGATGAGGGTTTGTTGCACTTTCAATGGCTTAATCGAACAAGTAATGTGGTAGAAGTTGATCAAATTGTATTTCCATATGAAGTTGTATTTGAAAAGGTCCAGGAAACCCCCGAGCGAGTGTACATTTTTTAAATTCAAGGAGGATGATCGCAAATTCTTTTTTTGGATGCAGGTTCCCGATGACCGTCAGATCAAGTGTTGATCGGGATTGTTAATCTGGACTGTCGACTCCATTTCGTAGTTTTGCGACTCGCGTCTTGGAGAGGTAAGAAATATGACAATTGAAATCATGATATGCGAAATCATGATTTAATTGCAGCCATCAGATCAAGATTGATCTGGACCATCGACTCCATTTCGGAGTTTCGTGACTCATGACTTGGAGAGGTAAGAAACAAAACCGTTGAAATTTCGATATGTGAAATCGCGATTTAATCTCAGCCATCAATTCACGATGTGTTTTGGATCGTTGATTTGAGCTCCAACTCAGAGCTTTTCCTATCGCGACTTGGAGTGACAAGAACCTCTACCGCCAAAATCACGAGATGCGAAATCGCAATTTATTCCCAACCATCATATCAAGGTGTGTTCTGGACTGTTGATCTGAGCTCCATCTCGAAGCTTCGCCTATCACGACTTGGAGTGACAAGAATCTCTACTGCCAAAATCTCAAGATGCGAAATCGCGATTTTTTCCCAACCGTCAGATCAAAGTGTGTTATGGACCATTGATCTAAGCTTCATTTCGGAGTTTCGCTTATCGAAACTTGGAGTGACAAGGACCTCCTTCGAAGGAATCGTGAGATGTGAATTCACGATGAGATCTGGACCGTAGACTCATCGAGATCGTAGACTATTGATCTCATCTCCATCTCGGGGTTTCGGGGATCGCGACTTGGAGAGTCGAGATGCCTCATCTCCAAACTCATGAAAGGTGAATTCGCGAAAAGCAGTTTTTTGAATAAGTGCTTGATCATAGCCATGGTCTTATAGAGGAAGGAGCTAGCGCAGAAAAGCTCTATATCGGAGCTTCAGAGATCGCGACATGAAGTGTCGAGATACTTGGCCACAGGTATTCCGAAATGCCGAAACCCGATTTAAAGGCAAGATTAATAACCCCATCCAACGGTGCAGATAAGCTTGAATATGATCGGAGGGCTACTGTGCTCTCACACAGTTAATTTATTAGTTATGAATCTGTTAGCGAAACATACTCATGATTGTCGATCGGTTGGTGTTTTAGTTGCTTGGACGGTTGTTTTTCTTTTGTCGAAGGAGATGTGAAGAGGCACCACTGCAGGTGTGGTGCATAAAAGAGGAAGAGACAGACTGTGTGTGGTTGGAAGTTCTGAACAAAAAATGAATTAAACTATAAAAAAGGGAAAATCAAAGATGCGCAGTGTGAGACTGAAAATATGCGAAGTGTGAGACTGAAAAATGTGCACACTGTGATATAACACTCAAAGAAGAGTAACAGATGAATAAAAGACTTGAAGCAGAGCAGAATGACAAAACAAGTTGAAGCAGAGAAGAATGACAGAACAAGTTGAAGCAGAGAAGATTTGCAGAACAGACAAAGGAAGAGAAGAGTTGCAGAACAGTAAGAAGATGTTAAGTACCTATACCAGATCTGCAAATATACTTCAGAAATAACCAAGAATAAACTATAAACCATTCACTATAACATGAACACAAGAAATAGAGAAAACCCTTGAGGTAGGGTAATACCATATATTAATCCTTAGGAAAGGATAAAACTCTTCAAGCAATCCTTGCTTGTACAATCACAATATTCTTCACTATGTTTCATTATATTGCCTAGACTTCTTTATATAGCTCTCCCTATCTCCTAGGAACCTTCTAGAGAACCTTCTCACATTTATTACATCCAACTACCATAGTGGGCCTTTATTAATATAGTGGACCTAGTCCACCTTACATTGAATGACCACATTCCCATATATTAAATGACTTCCACTAATAACACATAACTTCATTCCCATTGGGTACCTCCCTAGGTACCCCATATTACCTCCCTAGATATACCACATTCCATCCCCCTTCACATGTTTCGTCCTCGAAGCATTAGAAGAAACCATACAATATGACCGGCTAAGCAATGTAGCCAATTGGTACCAAGTACGACCATCCATCCATCCCAATGGAAGTCGAAAATGATGTCTATCTGCTACCTTTGCACCCTTATCTTTCTCTGCATCATGTTGCGGTTGACCTGTCTTTATTTTTATTTTTCCTATCTAGTGCCCTGCTAGTGCATAAATGTGTTCATGCACATGCCCTTGCCTTGATGACTTTTGCATCTCTATATGATGTGGATGGCTATATACCACAACTGTAGGAATTTGTTCTTTTTTCTTCAAATCTGCAACACTTTATGCCTTTGAGTCAATGACTTCCTTAGCTTCCTGATTATGTCCTTCTTGTAGTTTTGCTTCATCTTCTTCTGTAGACTCTGCCTCTGATTCAACTTTAGACTGGGCAATAACTTATTTGCTAGCCTCCATGGGTCCATCTTTCTTACTAAGAGACACATCCTGCAATGTGATTTTCTTTTTCTTGTACCACAACTTTAAAAACTTCTTTTGCACATTA
>ML778130.1:372679-385299 GCA_009831015.1 Picea engelmannii
AATATAGTGGACCTAGTCCACCTTACATTGAATGACCACATTCCCATATATTAAATGACTTCCACTAATAACACATAACTACATTCCCATTGGGTACCTCCCTAGGTACCCCATATTACCTCCCTAGGTATACCACAAAAGAAGACCAAATTTACAGAACAGAGAAGAAGTGGTAAGAACCGATTTATCTATGTAGTTGATTGTTTAATTGTTTATTTATATTCAAGGGTGGTTGGGAGGTGCTAGGGAGGACTGTTGTCCTCAGAGGTTCAAGTGGGAGCTTGAACACGGGGAGTTGTTGCTTCCATCTAGTTGCAACCAGAGAAACCAGGGTGGCAGAGTGGTGCAGGGGAGAACTAGTGTTCTCTGTTATACAGGTTGGAGCCTGTGTAATTGGAAGTTGGTGCTTCCATCCAGTTGGTGTTGGAACATTAGGGGAGTTGGTGCTTCCTTCCAGTGGGTGCTAGAGAAACAAGAGAGTATGTGCTCTCAAACAAGTTGCAGCTTGTAAAATAGAGGTAGCAGCCTCACATTGAGTTGGTGCTCAATTAAAGATGATGTACAGAACTTAAAAGACTGCCTATCATTTCGAAGAAGAAGAGGTTTTCTCCCTTTATGGGTTTTCTCGTGAAAATCTATCTTTGTGTATACCTTATGTGTGACTGATGCTCTTTACTTTTACTGTCCATATGTTGTATAATGTTGATGATCACTTGAATAAATATTAAGAATGTTTTAATAGACTTATTGTTTAAGCACAACAAAAAACTGATTCACCCCCCCCTCTCAGTTGTTTTAGTAATTTCAACAAAAGCGGCCCAAGAACTGCACGTCTTCACTCACAATAAGGACCACATGTGCACCTCTCAAATGGGTATCCAAATATAATTTCATATTTGGAAATGGAGAATTTTTCTTTTCAACCCATAATCCCACTTCGTTGAAACTTGGGCATAAAATGTGACCCGAAGTTGAGAAAAAGTAGTCCAAGGACTTCAAGTCTTCGCTCACAATCAAGACCACATGTGCAACTCTGAAATGGGTATCCAAATATGACTTAATCTTTGGAAATGGGGAATTTTTCTTTTCAACCCATAATCCCACTTTGTTCAAACATGGGCCTAGAATGTGATCGAAAGTTGAGAAAAAGTAGCCCAAGAACTATACATATTCGATCACAATCAAGACCGCATGTGAAACTCACAAATAGGTATCCAAACATGATTTCATATTTGGAAACGGGGAATTTTTCTTTTCAATCCATAATCCCACTTCGTTCAAACTTGGGCCTAGAATGTGACCCGAAGTTGAGAAAAATCGGCCTAAGAACTACACGTCTTCACTCACAATCAAGACCACGTGTGCACCTCTTAAATGGGTATCCAAATATGATTTCATATTTGGAAACGGGGAATTTTGCTTTTCAACCCATAATCCAACTTCGTTCAAACTCGGACTTAGAATGTGATAAGAAGTTGATAAAAATCTACCCAAGAACTGCACGTCTTCGCTCACATTCAAGACCACGTGTGCAACTCTCAAATTAGTATCCAAATATGATTTCATATTTGGAAACGAGGAATTTTTCTTTTCAGCCCATAATCCCAATTCATTTAAACTTGGGCCTAGAATGTGACTCGAAGTTGAGAAAGAGTGGCCCAAGAACTACACCTCTTCGCTCGCAATCAAGACCATGTGTCCAACTATCAAATGTATATCCAAATATTATTTCATATTTGGAAGAGGAGAATTTTTCTTTTCAACTCATAATCCCACTTCGTTCAAACTTGGGCCTAGAATGTGACCCGCAGTTGAGAGAAAGCGGCCCAAGAACTACATGTCTTTGCTCCCAATCAACACCATGTGTGCAACTCTCAAATGGGTATACAAATAAGATTTCATATTTGGAAACTAGAATTTTTTTTTTATAAACCATAAAGCCACTTCATTCAAACTTGGGCCTAGAATGTGACTCGAAGTTGAGAAAAAGAGGCCCAAGAACTACACCCCTTCGCTCGCAAACAAGACCACGTGTTCAACTCTCAAACGGGTATCAAAATATGATTTCATCTTTGGAAACCAAGAATTTTGCTCTTCAACCCATAATCCCACTTCGTTCAAACTACACGTCCAGAATGTGACCAGACGTTGAGAAAAAGCGGCCCTAGAACTACACGTCTTCGCTCACAATCAAGACCACGTGTGGAACTCTCAAATGGGTATCCAAATATGATTTCATCTTTGGAAACAAGGAATTTCACTTTTCAACTCATAATCCCACTTCATTCAAACATGGGCCTAGAATGTGACTGGAAATTGAGAAAAATCGGCCCAACAACTACATGTCTTCTCTTGCAATCAAGACCACGTGTGCAACTGTCAAATGGGTATACAAATATTATTTCATAATTGGAAGTGGGGAATTTTGCTTTTCAACCTAAATCCCATTTCGTTCAAACTAGGGCCTAGAATGTGGCCCAAAGTTGAGAAAAAACGGCTCAAGAACTACACATCTCTACTTGCAATCAAGACCACGTCTGCACCTCTCAAATGGGTATCCAAATATGATTTCATATTTGGAAACAAGGAATTTTTCTTTTCAACCCATAATCCCACTTCATTCAAACTTGGGCCTAGAATGTGACCCGAAGTTAAGAAAAAGAAGCCCAAGAACTACACGTCTTCACTCGCATTGAAGAACACGTGTGCAACTCTCAAATGGGTATCCAAATATGATTTCATATCTGGAAATGGGGAATTTTTCTTTTCAACCCATAATCCCACTTTGTTCAAACTTGGGCCTAGAATGTGACCCGAAGTTGAGAAAATGTGTCCCAAGAACTACAACTCTTCGCTCGCAATCAAGACCACGTCTGCAAGTCTCAAATGGTTATCAAAATATGATTTCATATTTCGAAATGGGAAAATTTGATTTTCAACACATAGTCCCACTTCATTCAAACTTGGGTCTAGAATGTGACCCGAAGTTGAGAAAAGGCGGCCCAAGAACTACATGTCTTCACTTGCAATCAAGCCACATGTGCAACTCTGAAATGGGTATCCAAATATGATTTCATATTTGGAAACGCGAAATTTCGCTTTTCAACCCATAATCCCACTTCGTTCAAACTTGGGCCTAGCATGTGACCAAAATTTGAGAAAAAGTGGCCCAAGAACTACACCTCTTCACTCGCAATCAAGACCATGTGTGCAACTCTCAAATGGGTGTCCAAATATGAATTCATATTTGGAAACGAGGAATTTTTCTTTTCAACCCATAATCCCACTCCGTTCAAACTTCGACCTATATTGTGACCCGAAGATGAGAAAAAGCGGCCCAAGAACTAGACGTCTTCACTCGCTATCAAGACCACAGGTTCAACTCTCAAATGGGTAACCAAATATTATTTCATATTTGGAAACGGGGAATTTTTCTTTTCAACCCATAACCCCACTTCGTTCAAACTTGCGCCTAGAATGTGACCCAAAGACGAGAAAAAGAATCCCAAGAACTACTGGTCTTCACTCGCATTCAATACCATGTGTGCAACTCTCAAATGGGTATCCAAATATGATTTCATATTGGGAAACGAGGAATTTTTCTTTTCATCCCATAATCCCACTTCGTTCAAACTTGGGCCTAGAATGTGACCCGAAGTTGAGAAAAAGTGGCCCAAGAACTACACATCATTGCTCGCAATCAAGACCACGTGTGCAACTCTCAAATGGATATCCAAATATGATTTCATATTTTGAAAAGGGGAATTTTTCTTTTCAACCCATAATCCCACTTCGTTCAAACTTGGGCCTAAACTGTGACTAGAAGATGAGAAAAAGCGGCCCAAGAACTACACATCTTCGCTCGCAATCAATACCATGTGTGCAACTCCCAAATGGGTATCCAAATATGATTTCATATTTGGAAACGAAGAATTTTTCTTTTTCACCCATAATCCCACTTCGTTCAAACTTGGAAATAGAATGTGGCCCAAAATTGACAAAAATCATCCCAAGAACTATACGTCTTCGCTTGCAATCAATACCACGTGTCCAACTCTCAAATGGGTATCCAAATATGATTTCATATTTGGAAACGAATACTTTCTTTTTTCAACCCATAATCCCACTTCGTTCATACTTGGTCCTAGAATGTGACATGGAGATGAGAAAAAGCGGCCCAAGAATTACATGTCTTCACTCGCAATCAAGACCATGTGTGCAACTCTAAAATGGGTATCCAAATATGATTTCATATTTGGAAACGTGGAATTTTTATTTTCAACCCATAATCCCACTTTGTTCAAACTTGGGCCTAGAATGTGACCCGATGTTGAGAAAAAGCGGCCCAAGAACTACACTTCTTCGCACGCAATCAATACAACGTGTGAAACTCTCACATGGGTATCCAAATATGATTTCATATTTGGAAACAAAGAATTTTGTTTACAACCCATAATCCCACTTCGTTCAAACTTGGGCCTAGAATGTGACCCGAAGTTGAGAAAAAACGGCCCAAGAGCTACACGTCTTCGTTCTCAATCAAGACCACGTGTGCACCTCTCAAATGGATATCCAAATATGATTTCATACTTGGAAACAATGAATTTTGCTTTTCAACCCATAATCCCACTTCATTCAAACTTGGGGATATAATGTGACTCGAAGTTGAGAAAAAGCGGCCCAAGAACTGCACGTCTTCGCTCGAAATAAGGACCACGTGTGCAAATCTCAGATGGGTATCCAAATATAATTTCATATTTGGAAACAAAGTTTTTTTCTTTTCAACCCATAATTCCACTTCGTTCAAACTTGGGCCTAGAATATGACCCAAAGTTGAGAAAAAGCAGCCCAAGGACTTCAAGTCTTCGCTCGCAGTCAAGACCACGTGTGCATCTCTCAAATGGGTATCCAAATATGATTTCATATTTGGAAACGGGGAATTTTTCTTTTCAACCCATAATCCCACTTCGTTCAAACTTGGGCCTAGAATGTGACCCGAAGATGAGAAAAAGAAGCCCAAGAACTACACGTCTTCACTCGCAATCAAGACCACGTGTGCAACTCTCAAATGGGTATCCAAATATGATTTCATATTTGGAAATGAGGAATTTTTCTTTTCAGTCCATAATCCCACTTCGTTCAAACTTGGGCCTAGAATGTGACCCGAAGTTGAGAAAAAACGGCCCAAGAACTACACGTCTTCGCTCACAATCAAGACCACGTGTGCAACTCTCAAATGAGTAGCCAAAGATGATTTCATATTTGGAAACGGGAAATTTTCCTTTTCAACCCATAATCCCACTTCGTTCAAACTTGGGCCTAGAAAGTGACCCGAAGATGCGAAAAAGTGGCCCAAGAACTACACATATTTGCTCGCAATCAATACCACATGTGCAACTCCCAAATGGGTATCCAAATATGATTTCATATTTGGAAATGAGGAATTTTGTTTTTCAACCCATAATCCCACTTTGTTCAAACTTGGGCCTAGAATGTGACCCAAAATTGAGAAAATTTGGCCCAAGAACTATAGCTCTTCGGTCGTAATCAAGGCCACGTGTGCAACTCTCAAATGGGTATCAAAATATGATTTCATGTTTCAAAACGAAGAATTTTGTTTTTCAACCCATAATCCCTCTTTGTTCAAACTTGGGCCTATAATGTGACCCGAAGATGAGAAAAAGCAGCTCAAGAACTACATGTCTTCACTTTCAATCAATACCACGTGTGCAACTCTCAAATGGGTATCCAAATATGATTTCATATTTGGAAACGGGGAATTTTTCTTTTCAACCCATAATCCCACTTCGTTCAAACTTGGGCCTAGAATGTAACCCGAAGTTGAGAAAAAATGGCCCAAGAACTACACGTCTTCACTCACAATCAAGACCACATGTGCAACTCTCAAATGGGTATCCAAATATGATTTCATATTTGAAAGTGGGGAATTTTGCATTTCAACCCATAATCCCACTTCGTTCAAACTTTGGCCTAAAATGTGACCCGAAATTGAGAGAAATCGGCCCAAGAACTATACGTCTTCGGTCACAATCAAGACCACGTGTGCAACTCTCAAATGGGTATTCAAATATGATTTCATATTTGGAAACGAAGAATTTTGTTTTTCAACCCATAATCCCACTTCGTTCAAACTTGGGCCTAGAATGTGACCCGAAGATGAGAAAAAGTGGTCGTAGAACTACTTGTCTTCACTCGCAATCAAGACCACATGTGCAACTCTCAAATGGGTATCATAATATGATTTCATATTTGGAAAGGGGGGATTTTTCATTTCAACCCATAATCCCACTTCGTTTAAATTGGGCCTAGAATGTGACCTGAAGTTGAGAAAAAGTGGCCTAAGAACTACACATCTTCGCTCGCAATCAAGACCACGTGTGCAGCTCTCAAATGGTTATCCAAATATGATTTCATATTTGGAAGCGTGGAATTTTTCTTTTCAACCCATAGTCTCGCTTCGTTCAAACTTGGGCCTAGAATGTGACCCAAAGTTGAGAAAAAGCGACCCAAGAACTACACGTCTTCGCTCACAATCAAGACCATGTGTGCAACTTTCAAATGGGTATCCAAATATGATTTAATTTTTGGAAACAAAGAATTTTTCTTTTCAACCCATAATCGTACTTCGTTCAAACTTGGGCCTAGAATGTGACCCAAAGCTGAGAAAAAGCGGCCCAAGAGCTACACATCTTCGCTCTCAATCAAGACCACATGTGCAACTCTCAAATAGGTATGCAAATATGATTTCATATTTTGAAGCATGGAAATTTGTTTTTCAAACCATAATCCTACTTCTTTCAAGCTTGGGCCTAGAATGTGACCCGGAGTTGAGAAAAAACGACCCAAGAACTACACATCTTCACTCACAATCAAGACCACGTGTGGAACTCTCAAATGGGTATCCAAATATGATTTCATATTTAGAAATCAGGAATTTTTCTTTTCAACCCATAATCCCACTTCGTTCAAACCTGAGACTATAATGTGACCCGAACTTCAGAAAAAATAGCCCAAGAACTACACATCTTGCTCGCAATCAAGACCACGTGTGCAACTTTCAAATGGGTATCCAAATATGATCTCATATTTGGAAACGAAGAATTTTTCCTTTCAACCCATAATCCCACTTCGTTCAAACTTGGGCCTAGAATGTGACCCGAAGTTTAGAAAAGGTGGCCCAAGAACTACACGTCTTCGATCGCAGTGAAGACCAAGCGTGTAAGTCTCAAATGGGTATCCAAATATGACTTCATATTTGGAAACGAGGAATTTTGCTTTCCAATCCATAATCCCATTTCGTTGAAACTTGGGCCTAGAATGTAACCCGAAGTTGAGAAAAGGCGGCCCAAAAACTACACGTCTTCGCTCACAATCAAGAACACGTGTGGAACTCTCAAATGGGTATCCAAATATGATTTCAAATTTGGAAATGGGGAATTTATCTTTTCAACCCATAATCCCACTTCAATTAAACTTGGGCCTAGAATGTGACCCGAAGTTGAGAAAAAGCGACCCAAGAACTACAGGTCTTCGCTCGCAATGAAGGCCACGTGTGCAACTCTCAAATCGGTATCCAAATATGATTTCATATTTGGAAATGGGGAATTTTTCTTTTCAACCAATAATCCCACTTCGTTCAAACTTGGGCCTATGATGTGACCCAAAGTTGAGAAAAAGAGGCCCAAAAACTACATGTCGTCGCTCACAGTCAAGACCATGTGTGCAACTTTCAAATGGGTATCAAAATATGATTTCATATTTGGAAGTGGGGAATTTTTCTTTTCAACCCTTAATCACATTTCGTTCAAACTTGGGCCTAGAATGTGACCCGAAGTTTAGAAAAAGATGCCCAAGAACTAAAAGTCTTTGTTCACAATCAAGACCACGTGTGCACCTCTCAAATGGGTATTCAAATATGATTTCTTATTTGGAAATGGGGAATTTTTCTTTTCAACCCATAATCCCATTTCGTTCAAACTTAGGGCTAGAATGTGACCCGAAGTTGAGAAAAAGCGGCCCAAGAACTACACGTCTTCTCTTGAAATCAAGACCACGCATGCAACTCTCAAATGGATATCCAAATATGATTTCATATTAGGAAACGGGGAAATTCTCTTTTCAAACCATAATCCCACCTCGTTCAAACTTGGGCCTAGAATGTGACCCGAAGTTGAGAAAAAAATGGCCCAAGAACTACACGTCTTCACTTCGCAATCAAGACCACATGTGCAACTCTCAAATGGGTATCCAAATACGATTTCATATTTGAAAGCGGAGAATTTTGTGTTTCAACCCATAATCCCACTTCGTTCAAACTTTGGCCTAGAATGTGACCCGAAATTGAGAGAAATCAGCCCAAGAACTATACGTCTTCGGTCGCAATCAAGACCACGTGTGCAACTCTCAAATGGGTATCCAAATATGATTTCATATTTGGAAACGAAGAATTTTTTTTTTCAACCCATAATCCCACTTCGTTCAAACTTGGGCCTAGAATGTGACCCGAAGATGAGAAAAAGTGGTCCTAGAACTACTTGTCTTCACTTGCAATCAAGACCACGCGTGCAACTCTCAAATGGGTATCCAAATATGATTTCATATTTGGAAATGGGGTATTTTTCTTTTCAACCCATAATCCCACTTCGTTTAAACTTGGGCTTAAAATGTGACCCGAAGTTGAGAAAAAGCGGCCCAAGAACTACACGTCTTCGCTCGCAATCAAGACCACGTGTGAAACTCTCAAATGGGTATCCAAATATCATTTCATATTTGGAAGTGGGGAATTTTTCTTTTCAAGCCATAATCCCGCTTCATTCAAACTTGGGCCTAGAATGTGACCCGAACTTGAGAAATTGCGGCCTAAGAACTACACGTCTTCGCTCACAATCAAGACCATCTGTGCAACTTTCAAATGGGTATCCAAATATGATTTAATTTTTGGAAACAAAGAATTTTTATTTTCAACCCATAATCTTACTTCATTCAAACTTGGGCCTAGAATGTGACCCGAAGCTGAGAAAAAGCGGCCCAAGAACTACACATCTTCTCTAGCAATCTATACCACGTGTGCAACTCTCAAATGGGTATCCAAATATAATTTCATATTTTGAAGCATGGAAATTTTCTTTTCAAACCATAATCCTATTTCTTTCAAGCTTGGGCCTAGAATGTGACCCGGAGTTGAGAAAAAACGGCCCAAGAACTACACATCTTCACTCACGATCAAGACCACGTGTGCACCTCTCAAATGGGTATCCAAATATGATTTCATATTTGGAAACCGAGAATTTTTCTTTTCAACCCATAATCCCACTTCGTTCAAACTTGGGCCTATAATGTGACCCGAACTTCAGAAAAAACAGCCCAAGAACTATACGTCTCGCTCGCAATCAAGACCACGTGTGCAACTCTCAAATGGGTATCCAAATATGATCTCATATTTGAAAACGGGGAATTTTTCTTTTCAACCCATAATCCCACTTCGTTCAAACTTGGGCGTAGAATGTTACCTGAAGTTTAGAAAAAGTGGCCCAATAACTACACGTCTTCGGTCGCAATGAAGACCAAGTGTGTAAGTCTCAAATGGGTATCCAAATATGACTTCATATTTGGAAACAGGGAATTTTTCTTTGCAACCCATAATCCCACTTCGTTCAAACTTGGGCATAGAAGGTGACCCGAAGTTTAGAAAAGGTGGCCAAAAAACTACACGTCTTCACTCGCAATCAAGACCACGTGTGGAACTCTCAAATGGGTATCCAAATATCATTTCAAATTTGGAAATGGGGAATTTTTCTTTTCAACCCATAATCCCACTTCAATCAAACTTGGGCCTAGAATGTGACCCGAAGTTGAGAAAAAGCAGCCCAAGAACTACAGGTCTTCTCTCGCAATGAAGGCCACGTGTGAAACTCTCAAATCGGTATCCAAATATGATTTCATACTTGGAAATGGGGAATTTTGCTTTTCAACCCATAATCCCACTTCGTTCAAACTTGGGCCTATGATGTGACCCAAAGTTGAGAAAAAGATGCCCAAAAACTACATGGCGTCGCTCGCAGTCAAGACCATGTGTGCAACTCTCAAATGGGTATCCAAATATGATTTCATATTTGGAAGTGAGGAATTTTTCTTTTCAACCCATAATCACACTTCGTTCAAACTTGGGCCTAGAATGTGACCCGAAGTTGAGAAAAAGATGCCCAAGAACTACATGTCTTCGTTCGCAATCAAGACCACGTGTGCACCTCTCAAATGGGTATTCTAATATGATTTCTTATTTGGAAACGGGGAATTTTTCTTTTCAACCCATAATCCCATTTCGTTCAAACTTAGGGCTAGAATGTGACCCGAAGTTGAGAAAAAGCGGCCCAAGAACTACACGTCTTCCCTCGCAATCAAGACCATGTGTGCAACTCTCAAATGGATATCCAAATATGATTTCATATTTGGAAACAGGGAATTTTTATTTTCAACCCATAATCCCACTTCGTTCAAACTTGGGCCTAGAATGTGACCCAAAGTTGAGAAAAAATAGCCCAAGAACTACACGTCTTCTCTCACAATCAAGAGCACGTGTGCACCTCTCAAATGGGTGTTATCACTGAAATTTCGTCCGCACATGGTTACAAGAACTCAGCATTGTCAAAGAGTAATGAAGTCCTTCATGGACTTGAATTAATACCACAACATTCAAAAAAGGTCAAAAACTATACAAAGTAGTGAAAAATTTAAGAGCGCTTTGCATACATTGGGCGCGCGCGCACATGCGTGAAACAGGAACGTACAAATCACGCACAGGTGCACGATGCGCAACTGTTAGCGCAAAACACCGCACACCTGCTAAACGACGCATTTATGAATGTGGTCGACCTCCCAACCACTTATGGTTCAGCAACCAAGCTGATTTGACCTCCAAATCCAAGATAGATCTGAATGGTGGGCTGGTCAAAGACCTAATAATGCCCTAAATGGCCTCTTTTCAGACTACAAAGCAGTTGAACAAAAGCCCAAAGCAATGCTATAAAAAGCCATGAATGCACCTCATTTTCTCAAGGAATTCTAAGTAATGTTATGCTGCCTATATTGTTTTAAGGACTCCATCCTTGACAAGAGCACATTGGCACCATTACATTGGGCAATCCATCTCACCATTGAGTGGATTTGCAAAGAGTTCTTTCATCACCATTTTCCATTTTTCTTGTTGTAAGAAGAGCTACTAGTGAGGGTCCAAGAGCCTTCCCTTGGAGGAAGAAGGGACTCATAGTCCCCTTTCTTATTGGTGCTTTGTTTTCATCAATAGATCAGCCTCAAAATATTGGTGACATGGGTCTTTCTGTTCTTGTTATCTCTATGTCCCTATGCTCATGATTTTAGTTTTTATTAGTTTAATTCTTAATTATAGTTTTGTTTTTTTTCTTTCTCTAACTCTTTCCTCTATAGCTGTCCTGCTCAGTAGACCCAACTGAGCTTGCAAGCACCTCTTATTTGATCACCAAGGTGACGAAAGAGGCGCAACAAATTGGCGACTCCACTGGGGAAAGGTATCAAATTCCTACCTTATTTGGGTTTATTTTTCTCTTCTTTTAGTTTATTTAACTTGCAGGTGCACTAACCGGCCTAAGCCGACCTGCTAACCATCCAATTCAAAGGAGAATTGAGAGAAATCCATCCGGATTTTTCTTTCTCGGCCGCTTGTCACCAATGCACGGGTATTCTACCCCACAGACACGCATCATGCGTGCATGCACTTTAGGACTCATCTATGTTCGCGCGCCTGCGCTGTGTGCGCCTATGTCTTCACTGGGACCCGCGCATTTGTTCAAAAATTCACATTGTAGAGTTGTTGAGATGTGGGGAAGGCCATTTTCTTTCTTAAAAATGATGTCAAGCATGTTCTAAAAACTGCACCATACTTAGTCCCCTCATCATATAAAGGGGTTAATCAAGCACACATAGGCACTTAGGAGGATAAAATCAATTTCCCTTCTTTACTTTTTGCCACTTGGATGGTTTGTTTTGACTTACAATATAAGTTGGAAATCATTTTTAATCACATTTAACTTTCATTGGGACTATAAGTTGAGTTACAATCGCTTAGTATTCTCTTCTCTCGCACCTTCAAGCAACCTTGAGAATCAGAAAAAAGATTGTGAAACGATTTCATCTCCCTTAAGAACATTAAAACCTTTAGGAGAGGACAACGACCCTTCTTGGGACCCCTCTTAGTTTTCTTTTTCAAACACATCTTAATATTGTAACGGGCCCATACATGCCCACATGCTACAAAGATAGGATAGTGTTTGAATTTTTTCTTTCTTAGATCAAAACACTAGGGAAGTTTAAAGGTTTGTAACAGGCCCATACATGCCCACATGTTCAATCTAGGATAGTTTCAATCTTTTCTTAGATTACATCACAATAGGGAGTTAAAAGGATAGTAACGGATCCACATGTCCACATGCTAGCTTCCTAGGGATTTTGAATTACGCAAGGTTGTACCAAAGGCACTTAGTTAATTAGGTAATCAAACTCTTGTAAGGACCAAGCGAAGTCCACATGCAGCAAGGTGACATCTAATTCACTAAAAGTTGGCACAC
>ML778130.1:385349-440239 GCA_009831015.1 Picea engelmannii
ATTCACTAAAAGTTGGCACACTTTCACTCACACACAAAAGTCCCTTATCACTCACATAGCTTCTTCTTGAAACGTGGAGGTCAAAGTAAGTTTCCTCCAAAAAGGATTCCGAAAACACCCCATCTTTTCTTGATTGGACTATCTACTCCTATTTTTAATCAACGAGGTTGGTTTGCACCCCCAACCTCCCAAAACAACTACATCTAAAAACTTTCTAAAAACTCACTAAGTTTTCCTCCACAGGAGGTGCCAAAAGAAATTTTTTAGTCTAGGTAGGATTTCGAGGATAGGCATCCAAATAAATCCCCGTTATCTGGTTCTCACATTATCAAAACATAGAGGTTGTCAAATACGGAACTGGAAATCCTCCAAGTCAAGTGTTCCAATCACCATAAGGCAGGGAGATACCCGTGAAGGGTTGAAGGCCGAGGTTCGGTTGTTCTGTGCGTCCCCCCTTGAGGCACCCACCTCTTGGACGGGATCCAGCCCGTGACCCATTTCTTAGGCCGAAAATCTAAATGTTGCACTTTGACCGAGGTACCTAGTGGCCAAATTTATGACATCTACCCAGGTGGCAATTGTGGGCTGCAATTGCACCTTGATTGGATTTTGTGTGCTATTGGGAAATATTGCCAGCTCTTTCAGGATATGCCCCCTTTACCCCTCATTATAACCAATTATTTCATCCTTCACTAGTTTCTCTTCCGGTGACTTCAGACCCCACTGTTGAGTACTATTGGAAGGTCCAGTGCTATTTGAGAGGAAGGACGTTACGTCTTCTAGGACACGAGCATTTGCTTTCTTGTTGATTCCCCCATGCGGACAAAACCCACTTACCCACATATATGCGTCTTTCTCATTTTATGTATGATGCACATCTGAGTACAGTTTGATTTGGATATATATATTATGTAAACATTCAACGCAAAGGCTCTTGTTTCTATATTACTCTCACCACTTTTTGCACACATTCACACAGCTAGTCTGACATCATAGGGGAACCACAGAACCCTCGTCATTCACGACGCTTGCTCAACCTCCCTCCTATCTTAGGGGGAGTATCTGGTCATGCCTGCTCATTGGTACCTCCTTCACACACTCCTGTGAGTGGTACTATCTTAGGATCAACTTTGCTTGGTTCTACATTACTTGGGTCAACTTCCCAAGGTCATTCGTTCACTTGCTCTCCTTTACACGAAAGCGGGGGACCCACTTCCTCTCAAGGAGGGATCACCAACCCACCTAGCCCCCATCAAGGGTTAGGTTCACAACACACTATGGCTGGATCTAATCCTCACCCCCCCCACTACAGATGCCATATTTGGCCTCTCTCAACATACCGGATCTCACCAAACTCACCAATGATCCTATATTGCATGACCCCACATAGCCTGCAATGCCAACAAAAATACCTTCAGACATACCAAAGTTTGAAGGAAAGGCAGGCAATGACCCTGCCAACCATGTCATGACCTTTCACATATGTTTCTCCTCCAACAACATTATGGATGATTCCATCAGACTGCAATTATTTCAATGCACACTCACTGGCCCATCGGCTAAATGGTATGTCGAAGAAAAATTAGGGTCCCATGCGACCTTTGAGTCATTGGCCAAAGCATTCTTGACCTTCTTCCAATTACCCATCCACCATGAAAATGGTCTATAACTACTGTCTAACTTCAAACAAACCTCAACCACACACATTGCTGACCACATTCATGAGTGGCGTAGGCGACGTAGTTTGTGTAAAGAAGAAACCACCAAGCAACAATGTCTCAACTAGTTTCTTAGATCACTTGTCTCTCTCCTTGGAAAGGATGTAGCTTCCACCTTCCCTCAATACGAAGAAGAAGCCATCAGTAAGGCCCAACAGTATGACCTCATCTATGCATAGTCAGGGTACTTATACACGGTACTTCCTGATCTTCCAAAACCTATGCCATTTGGCCAAGACAAACCTGGGATGTCTCACTCAACTGACGGACTAATCGGTGCCACCACACACCATGGTCCACAACCCCAACCACCATCGATGTATGGAACACCTCAATACCCGCCGGCATACGGGGGAACTTCTTATTACCCCCCACCCCTTTATCAACAACCATACCCTGTTTCTATATCTCCACCCATCAGTGGACCACCACCGGCACCTCCCATACATCCACCTATTCCCACAAACAGTGGTACTCCCTCAACATCAGCTTATAGTACTAGTGAAAGCACGATGCCTTCCTATGTACCTTATGGATCGGTACCACCACAAAATCCATACTTCCCATTTCCTGGTCCTCCACAACCCATGGCTCCGCCACATCCTCATGTGGGGCTAAATTTTATTCAACCCTCTGCTGCTCAACAATACCAAAGTTTTGAACAGTTGAATACAGCCAACCCAACTCATCCATCGAACAATGCCAAGAAGAAAGGACGGAACAGGAATAACAACAACCCAGGTCAAGGCGGGAATCAACCCCCACAGCACCAACCAACTGGGGGCAACCAAAACCAAGGGAACCAAAACCCCCAAGGGGGAAATAATAACAAACGCCAAGGGAGAAATAATGTTAAAACCATATTCCCTTGTTCCCTTTGTGGTGAGTTCGGTCATTACACTCACCATTTCCCTCAGATCGTTGATTTCAAATGGTTGAAAGACTCTGGTAGTCTTCCCCATTATCCTGCACAACCTGCCCCTCAGCAGGCACCACAACAATACATGAAACCACCCCCTCCCGCTGTGCTGCAAAATCCTATTCCACATCAAGGTGTGATAAACACCCAACCGGACACACAACACCCCCCACCTCAGGGGGGAAAATACCTCAATCCAAACAACCCAGCAGAGCTTACAATTCTCCTCACCAGTGAGGAAGAAATCCTTCTGCAAACGCGTAGTCGTCAGTATCATACACCTACTGAGTCTCCTTCCATCCCTCCAGAAACAAACCCTCCACTGTCGGGACCCCCATTGGTGATCCCTCGTCCTTCCTGAAACCTTTCTTCGCATCCCTCGCATCCCATTGCGCAGGAATGTCCACAACCCACATGCTAGGGTAGCTCATAACTATAGTTTGGTAGACGACTTAGCGCAATCCCCAGCTGCCATGTCAGTCTTGGAAGTCCTCCAGACTTGTCCTACTCAGCGGAAATCACTACTTTCTGCCTTGGGGGCAGTCGACCCTGCAGATACTCGACTCATCACCTTTGATCTTAACAGCGGAGAACCTCGTCTTCCCGTCTTGATCGCTTTTCAAATACTAGTAAAAATATGGAACATCATAGTTCATTGGTGTATCATAGATGAAGGTGCGTCTACGTACATCATGTCCAAAACCGTATGGCAGAAACTTGGTTCCCTGGAACTCATACCCTCTACCATCACATTACGAGCTTATGACAAATGACCATCCTCTCCTAAAGGGCTCTTCCAAAATGTCCCGGTTGAACTCGGGGGCAAGACTATTCTCATCAATATCAAAGTTATCAACGCCCCGCTCGATTATAATATCTTGTTTGGTCATAGATACATGTACACTATGAAGGCAGTGGCATCTTCCGTCTTTCGGACAATGATGTTCCCCCACAATGGGAAGATCTTTACCACTAACCAAGTCTCACATTATGAGCCTCACCCATCTGCCAACCTCGATAACATTCTTCCTCTCATCCACACCAACCAAGACGCATATCCACTCATCGAGATGGGTCCTGGGATTTTCAAAGATCCATCTTTGTTAGGGACGTACCATGGAGCACCACCACTCCTTCATCCTGGTAATCAAGTATGCTTCATCTCATCTAATGGAACTCACACAGAGGATGCTCTTCCTCCTTAGGAGGCTTCATTCATTCCTGACGTCCCAATTGTCGCAGAACCACTCCCACCGGAGCCTCCTGCGCACTCGTCAACCTCAACAGTCCACGAATCCACATCCCCTCAAGGGCATAATCCTGTATGGGAGACAATCCCCCAACCCCTCACTCAAATTCCCTTCTTTTACCCTCCACCCGTTATAGAAGCTTTTCAAGTAGCCGCAACGCTCACACTACCTAATATGGTGTTAGCAATCCTAGTGTGGTATTTACACCCACCTGAGATGGTCCCTCGACCATCCCTTCCCGCACAGGAAAGAATCCCCATGATGATTCCCATCCTTACCCCCACCACTCCCCCACTCACTAATCCCTGTGTTACAGTTGGGGGCAGGAGAAAGAAGAAGGATCCCACCACTCCACTTCCTCCATGCATCCCACCACCTTGCACACTATGTGAGAAAGAGGGCCACCAAACCAACAATTGTCCATCACTACCTGAATTATGGAATTTGATCCCCCTCAATCAAACTCCCACAACATCCACCACTACTGCTAGTCCCTCCACTACCACCCACCCTTCCAGTAGTAAAGGGTTGAGGACCAAATACGCTTGTGCTATATGTTCAGAGTATGGCCATTACACCCATCATTTCCCAGCACTGCCATGCTTTCGACAGACATTAGCGGCTGTACGCCAGAACTTCTAGAACAACCCCAGTCCTGCTATGTCCTCGTAAAAAAATATCACTGACATCTGCTATGTCACCACTTCAGTCAATGAACGTATGAGACACCCTTGCTCTCTCTGTGATTAATTAGCTCATTTTACATACCAGTGTCCTATGATCCTTGAATACAGGCAACGTCAATTGGCCCTGCTTCACCAACCCGCAGAAGCGATAGTTGACATTACCTCGTCACTAGAGGATCTTCATGTCATTTCTCTCGAGCCCGAGGCCCTCCCAACGCCTCCATGGTTCTTCAATGACGTCTCTGATGCTTTACCCCACAACCCCCCCAACTCTCCTTCTCATTCACCTATGGACGCTCTCCATGCAACCACCACGGGTACCCCTCAGTACTTCAATATATGGTTTATGTCGAGTGAACCTACACCATCTCCTAATGGTGTTCCCCCTGTTTCTTCACCAGGGGGAAACCACCCAACCACTCTCACCGAGATCACTCCTCATGACCCCTTGTATTCCCGACGTTTCCACTATGATGAGGAAATACTGGAAGAGCTAAACCACCCGAACTCTCCCTGGGATGCGCTACATCACCGCACACTCTTCTCTCCACAGGAAGCCTCCATGCCTCCTAACCAAAACCCCATTTACGTGGTCGAAACCAAGGATTTTATCCCATCAGGGCCTATCGATTGGTTCAAAAATCCCATTCCTACTCCTGATGCATTTGAAGAAGGCAACATGGCCAACATTTCCCCCACCATCAAAATTGACATTTCCATTAAACATGGCATCGTCGAGGAAATCACCATTAGAGCTGCTTGCACTCCTCAAGAAATCACTGCATATACCGCCCTCTTCCAGGAATATAGGGATATTTTTGCCTGGTCATACACAGAAATGCTTGGCCTCGATCCCTCTATTGTCGAACATCGCATCGACACCTGGCCCAACATCACACCAGTTCGCCAAAAATAACGACCGCTACACCCATCCAAAGCAGCGGCTATCAAAGATGAAATTGACAAATTGTGTGTGGTCGGGTTTATTTACCCCATCGCTTACAGTTCATGGGTTTCCAACCTTGTACCCGTCGACAAAAAATAGGGCACTATCCGTGTCTGCACAGACTTTCGCGATCTCAATAATGCATGTCCCAAAGACAACTTTCCAACGCCTTTCATCGATCAAATTATCGATGACTGCGCCAGCCACGAGGCTCTCTCCTTTATGGATGGATTTTCTAGCTATAACCAAACACAAATCCACCTAGCCAACCAGTATAAAACCGCATTCAATACCCTGTGGGGTACTTTTGCATATCGTGTCATGCCTTTCAGCTTAAAATATGCCGGCGCAACCTTCCAGCGGGCGATGACATACATCTTTCACGATCTGGGTACTATCATCCTCGCCTACTTGGACAACCTCACAGCTCGATCCAAGAGACGCACCTAGCATCTAGATGATTTACGAATCATCTTTCAATAGTGTCGTCAGTACAACATCCGCTTGAATCCTCTCAAGTGTGTGTTTTGTGTCACCTCAGGGCGCCTCCTCAGTTTTATGGTTTCCCAAAGCGGTATTACCGTAGACCCCCTCAAAGTTCAAGCTATCACCGAAATTCCACCTCCCCAGAATTTACGGCAACTTCAGAGTCTATAGGGAAAAGCTAACTTTCTTAGACGCTTTGTCCCGAATTATGCCATACGCGCACACGGTTTCCTTCGCTTACTACGTCATGACATCCCATTTCACTGGGATGACCACGCCCAACAATGATTTGATGATATTAAAGCAGCGCTTTCAAATGCACCTTTAATTAGTGCACCTGACTATAATCGCGACTACATCCTCTAAGTATCAACATCAGCTGTATCAGTAGTCGGCGTCCTCGTTCAGCTCAGAGATGAAAATCCTGAACACGTCATTTATTACATTAGTAAGAACCTCTCAGGGCCACCCTTGAAGTATAAACACGAAGAGAAACTTGCTCTTGCAGTTGTCCTCGCAGTCTAGAAACTGCGCCATTACATTCTGCTTCACACCACAAAGGTCGTCACAGATTCCAACCCTATGCAGTACTTTCTCAGTCGTCGAAAATTTAACAGCAAATTCGCTCGATGGATCGTTATCCTCCAGGAGTACGACCTCGAGTTCTCAACACCTAAGAGTAAGAAGGCCCTTGTTCTCGCCGAACTTGTCACGACCCTCCCCTCTGACACCACCAGTGCCCCCGTCAACACCGACTTTCCCAACGAACATCTCTTTTACATTACTTCGGATGATCCTTGGTATGGAGACCTTCTCGTGTACCTCCGAACTCAAAAGTTCGGTAACCACCTTTCACGGGATGATCGTCGATGTATTCGCCATCAGGCCCCCCACTACCTTCTCATCGAAGACATCCTATACCGACGGGGCATCGACACCATTCTTCGTCGATGCCTGACTATTGACGAGGCCGACAGAGTCTTAAATGACTGCCACAATGGCGCATGTGGGGGCCATCTTTCGGGTATATCCACTACTCAAAAGATTATCCGAGCTGGTTACTTTTGGCCTACCTTGTTTCACGATTGCATTCATGCCGTGAAACGATGTGAGCAATGTCATCTCTACGCCAACAAAGCCTGTTCTCCCCCCGCTCTTCTCCACCCCATCATTACAGTCGACCCTTTTTGCAAATGGGGCATCGACTTTATGACTTGTAATCCCCCCTCCAGCAATGGTCACAAATACATCGTTGTTGCCGTTGATTACTTCACCAAATGGCCCGAAGCTATGCCCACTTTCAACAACACCATTGACACTGCAGCGCATTTTTTCTTTAACCACGTCATATCCCACTTTGGAGTACCCCTCCAACTCGTTTCCGACCATGGGAAACACTTCGAGAATGACATCTTCGTCGAACTCTCATCTCGTTTAGGCTTCTCTCACGAGTTTGCCTCACCATATTACCCTCAGTCAAACGGACAGGTCGAGGCAATTAACAGAGTCCTCAAGACCATGTTATAGCGCACAGTTAATAAACATAAAACCAATTGGTATCATATGTTATTTTCTGCGCTATGGTCTTATCAAACAGCTGTGAAGACCGCTGTTGGTTTCACACCATTCCATTTAGTCCATGGGGTCGAGGCAACTCTTCCCATTGAGTGCGAAATTCCCACATTACGCACCACAATTGAACTATTACCTGACACTGCTCCAATGGAGCAGTGCTTGATGAACTTGGAGTCTCTGGATGAAGATCATCGATATTCCTTACAGAATAATGAGGCAGCTAAAAAACGATCCAAGGCTACATTTGATTGCCATGTCAACCTTCGATCATTCCGCGAAGGCGACCTCGTCCTAGCTTATGATATCGCTCATGATACCTTTGGCCATGACAAATTTGAATCACTTTGGCATGGCCCTTACATTATCCAACATTGCCTCACCAAAGGCGCATACATCCTGGCCTCCCCCAAAGGCCTCTCTCTCAAGGAACCCGTCAATGGGTTGTATCTCAAGAAATTTTATGCTTAAAAGAAGTCATTCTACTTTCGGTTATTTCTTTTTCTAGCATTTTTAATCTTTTTTCTCCTCCCCTCCCGTCTAAACTATCCTTTGTGCTATTGACAGATGCTTCCTCCCCCAGCCTACCACATCGGTTACACTGACGGTGCCAGCCGTTGGACACAAAATCTCACTTCGGCTGCTTGGGCTCTCTACACCCCCTCACATGAAATGCTCCATTCAAGCGGCATATGTTTGGGGTCAGCAACCAACAACCAAGCCGAATACACTGCTGTCATCGACCTCTTGGCCGACGCCCAACATCATCATATTCGTCACCTTAGCATCTTCCTCGACTCTCAACTAGTCGTTCTCCATCTCAACAATGTGTACCGCGTCCATGATCCTTGTCTCTTTCGCAAATACCTGCAGGTTAGGATTTTATCTTGACATTTTGATTCCATTATAGTTACACATATTCCAAGACAATTTAATCAAATCATAGATACCCTAGCTAATATTGTGTTAGACTGGCATATATCACATCAATCTACCTCTACACATATATAAATACATCACAAAACCTGTCACAACATATATATAGAATGGACGTAATCAACTCATCAACAAAAACCATGTAGACAACATCAGTATCTCAAAATATGTATACTCATGTATATATAAAATCCCATCAGGCCATCTGAATGTTTACATACAGAAATACATGTATCCGCAGGCCAATGCAGCACCTCGGTACACAAAATGGGCTCACCAGCCTATATACAACAAAACAAAAAGATATACATCATGCACCACTCATGGTGCCTCTATCGCGCCACCACTTGCTCCTCCCTCAGGAGGTGGTGACCCACCACTACCTACCCCAGGCGGTGGTGGTCCACCCCCTACAAGACCCTCCTGCCCCGGCAGCAAGCGTCCACTCGTCATAGCAGCAAGCACTATTGTTCGTCGCACTATGGACCGCCATGGTGGCGGTACCCCCACACACTGCTCCAGGAAACTCTCATCCTGGATGCGCGTCCACATGCCATCAGGCACATCCTGTAAAACTGTCTCCAGACGACGACGTATATCATCGAAATCCACTTCGACCGCCGTCGGAGGAGCATGTGATGGCCCCGCACCATGGTCATCGAACCGATGCCTCCTCGATGCCCTCTCTGGCTTAGCTAGTCACCCCACGGTATCCTCCCGCCCACGTCTCTCTCCCCGCGACAGTCTCTTTGGCTCCCAACGAGCTGACGCTCTCTGCAACTCTACCTCACGCCCGTGAGGTGCCACATATGCACACACAAACAAACAACAAATAATATCAGTATCTATATCATAAACATATGGACGACTATCTTAAAAAAAATACGCAAGCATACATATCTACATCATCAATCAACATACCTCGATGATCAAACACCTCCCCAGGAGGTAGCACCATATCTGGATCATCCCGGAAGTCCACCCTGGCATAGGGGTACCGCAAAATCACCTGTGGCATCTGCTGCCATACCTGCGCTGCCTCTGCCGAAAATAAGTGACCCCTTTTGCCACCACCATGGCGAAGTAATACAGTCGACCACCACCTCAATCGCAGCTCTCACGCCCCCAGCACACTTAGTAGAATCCTTGGGCACAACATCGGCACCCTCTCTAGAAACCAGGCCACTAGGATGGACCCAAATGCAAACTCCCCGGTATCAATAGATCGACAGTGGTCCAACTGCGCCACCATCCTCGCATGTAGCGTAAGCCCCCAAGCAAACCGCTCACCAGCCACCACTCTCTCCAGCACCAGCAGCTGGCCACCACTAATCCGTTGGGCCGCCAGTGACCCATATACTCGTACAATCATCACTGCTATACAGTGATGCGCCAGGGAATCTATCGACGATATGCTCACCACCGTCCAGAACATAAAGTTCCGACCGGAACAATATCTCCGTCCAATCGTGACGAGCGTCGTATCCCTAGGCAGCACTGGCTCCGCCGGTAGGGTCGTTCCCTGGAAGGGGAGCCCCGTAAAAAAATATACATCCTCCACCGTAGTGAAGGGGATCTGCTCTCCTCGCATGAGGAAGTAGTGCAGCTATGGACTCCACATTTGAATAAGGAACTGTAGTAGATACTCTTGTGACCGTATCAATGGGCACTCAAAAAACTTTAGCATCCCACTGGCTGCCAAAGTCGCACGAACACCGGGCCCCTCAATGGCCACGACGTCTCGCAACTTAGACCAGTCTCGCTCTCGCCAACCCACTAGCATCTTCACCACTATCCACCTGCAGACAACACAGAGTCCTATATCAGCTCAAGCAACCATCAACAACATCAAAAAGACTCGTTTTATTCACCTCAACCTTGCCTCCTAGGCACGGTTTTGTTACCCACAGGCGTGCACACATGCGCGCCTGTTCACTACACAGGTGCGCACACAAGTGCGCCTGTTCAGTACACAGGTGCGCACACATGTGCACCTATTCATTACATAGGTGCGCATCCGTGCACAACTGTTTGTTTCACAGGCGCGCTCCCGCGCACGCCTGTTCAACTCACAGGCGCACTTAGGTGCGCGCATGTTCAACCCACAGGCGCGCCCTTAGAGTGTGCCTTAAATTCTCCCTACCGCGCCCCCATGCACGTATATCTGGGGTACAGGCACGCACGTATGCATGCCTATCACCATATCTCCCGCACAAGTGGGGCCCATACCCCCTAAATACCTCTGTACGACCCTCCATACAACCCCTGCCCAAAAATTGAAAACCTATTTCTATGCAGGATGATCAGGCCACTAACCTAACTCTCGCTAATCACCACTCGGATGCCTCGTCCTCCCCGAATCTCCAAATCTCCTCTGAAAATTTCTCGTCCAGTCACTATTGTAGTAGGTACAAATGAGGTGGCAATGTGGGCCCTACAACTATATATAAGCCTTTTGCCAAACTTCCACTCACCATTCCGGGAGCCCACGATGTCCATTTTTCAAACCGTCTTCAGCCATGGGATCAACATCCCGTCATCTACATCACAACAGTTCCTGGGCCTCTTTTCATCCTGAGTCCCCAAGGCGCCTTTTTTATCCATGGTCAGGTACGCATGCCCATATTTCCCGCTTATCAACTACATGCTCATATCTTTGATTCTTTTCAGATATTGTTCACTTGGGGTATTTGGTTTTCATGTGTGCAGGTACTTGATCATCATCCATCGACACAACCCCTTCAGGTATATACTTAGGACTGGCATGTAGTCTTTCCCATTGTATCGCATTTACATTTCCAGTCACACCCTCTGATATTGGCCTCTAGGATCCCCATTCCTAGCTCTGCAGTACCCACGCCTCCATTTGCATCTTCGGTACTGTTAGCCGGTATCATTCTTACCCACATGAGTTGTCTCATTCATAGCACCTTTTGCCACTTTTTGACACTCATGTTGTTTTTCATTACCCTCTGGGGATGGGAGTCCCGATAGTCTTTCATCATGTCATGAATCAGCCACATACTCCTCCTCCTCATTTTGCTAGCTTTCCCACACGGACTCCCAGATTATCTCTTTACGGTTCTATTTTTACTTGCACCTCCGCAGTATCATGAACCCTCCATTTCATCCACGCACAGTTTGCCCATTTGCGAACCTACCTTCATTTCACCTACCTCATACAGAAACTCACCAATGGTGCCCCCACCCTTCATCAGTTTTCCAAGCACATTATGCCCTATCTGGGCCACCCATATCACAATGGGGCACCCGTTTCTATATTTGTACATTTCTCCCCAAAATTATTCATTATTTATTGTACAAACGCTTTTATTTCTAGTCATTACATTATCTTTTTGTCGTCACCTTTGGTGACTTGCTTCCTTCCTTTTGGCCACATGCAACCCATGTCACCCTTGGTTGGAGCATTACTTATCATCTCCCTTTCCAGCATCGTCCATATCTTCAGAGTACCCACAGGTCACTTACCTCTACCCTCTGAATTTGTTCACCTTGTCCCGCCTCTGGGACAACTTATCACCGGTCTTGTCGTCCCCCTGACACTCGACCTCGTTACATGGTTGCGGCCACTTTTTCTCTCATCCATCCTCCAACCAAGGGATTTCTTGAGTCTTCCCACTTCTTTATTTCGTCCATTTACCTCTACCACTTCCTCACCTCAGTAGATTTCATGAATCCCTTTGCTTCCGGGAGTCGCGTCCCCTTTTTATGACATCAACACCATTTTCCAGAAGGGCGATAGTATCTTGATTCTCATTCTCCACTCAATGAGAGATCTCAGACGGCACAGGGTGAAACACCATTGCTCCCTGCTGTCGTTGACCCCCGTAACATTCGACACCAACACTTTCTCATGTTACGGTGGGTCTTACTTTGTGATTATTGCAGTTAGTTATTTTATTCGCCAAAGACCTCTGAACTTGGCAGGGCTATCAATGCCCACATCATCGCTGCTACTTATTACCACGATCAATGCCTACCATTCATAGCATGTTCATTTGTAGAATTGTCTTCTGCCTCTATCATGACCTCCCCTGAGGGCACTGCAGTTGTCTACACCAACACTTCAGTCATCTTTTTCCAGAGTTACATGACACGAGCATGGGACATGCCTGCCTCGTTTGTACACAGTTTCCTATTTTATACACCTCATGGAAGATCGAGTCCTACCGGTTCCTTTTTTCTCCAACAGATCGCTCTGAATGATCCCTATATTTCTCTATCTTACAACAACATTCTCAGTAGAAGAAACATTGATGGATTTTGGCTATACGTATGCTCCTAATCTCATCCATCAGGGGGCATCTGTTATCACTGAAATTTCATCTGCACATGGTTACAAGAACTTAGCATCGTCAAACAATAATGAAGTCATTCATGGACCTGAATTAATACCACAACATTCAAAAAAGGTCAAAAACTATACAAAGTAGTGAAAAATTGAAGAGCGCTTTGCATACATTGGGTGCGCACGCGCATGTGTGGAACAAGAACGTACAAATTGCACACATGCGTACAATGCACGACCGTTAGCGCAAAAAGCCGTGCACTTGCTAAACGATGCATTTATGAATGTGGTCGGCCTCCCAACCACTTATGGTTCAACTCCCAAGATGATTTGACCTCCAAATCCAGGCTGGATCCGAATGTTGGGCTGGTCAAAGACCTAAGAATGCCTTAAATGGCCTCTTTTCACACTACAAAGAAGTTGAACAAAAGCCCAAAGCAATGCTATAAAAATCCATGAATGCACCTCATTTTCTCAAGGAATTCTAGGTAATGTTATGTTGCCTATATTGTTTTAAGGACTCCATCCTTGACAAGAGCACATTGGCACCATTACATTGGGCAATCCATCTCACCATTGAGTGGATTTGCAAAGAGTTCTTTCATCACCATTTTCCATTTTTCTTGTTGTAAGAAGAGCTACTAGTGAGGGTCCAAGAGCCTTCCCTTGGAGGAAGAAGGGACTCATAGTCCNCTTTCTTCTTGGTGCTTTGTTTTCATCAATAGATCAGCCTCAAAACATTGGTGACATGGGTCTTTTTGTTCTTGTTATCTCTATGTCCCTATGCTCATGATTTTAGTTTTTATTAGTTTAATTCTTAATTATAGTTTTGTTTTTTTCTTTCTCTAACTCTTTCCTCTACAACTGTCCTGCTCAGCAAACCCAACTAAGCTTGCAAGCACCTCTTATTTTCTCACCATGGTGACGAAAGAGGCGCAACAATGGGTATCCAAATATGATTTCATATTTAGAAATGGGGAAATTTTCTTTTCAACCCATAATCCCACTTCATTCAAACTTGGGCCTAGAATGTAACCCAAAATTGTGAAAAATCAGCCCATGAACTACACGTCTTCTCTCACAATCAAGACCAAGCGTGCAACTCTCAAATGGGTATGCAAATATGATTTCGTATTTGGAAACGGGGAATTTTTCTTTTCAACTCATAATCCCACTTTGTTCAAACTTGGGTCTAAAATGTGACTCGAAGTTGAGAAAAAGTGGCCCAAGAACTACACCTCTTCACTCGCAATCAAGACCACATGTGCAACTCTAAAATGGGTATCAAAATATGATTTCATATTTGGAAATGCACAATTTTGCTTTTCAATCCATAATCCCACTTCATTTAAACTTGGGCCGAGAATGTGACCCGAAGTTGAGAAAAAGAGGCCCAAGAACTACATGTCTTCTCTCGCAATTAAGACCACGTGTGCAACTCTCAAATGTGTATCCAAATCTTATTTAATATTTGGAAACGAGAAATTTTTCTTTTCAACCTATAATCCCACTTTGTTCAAACTTGGGCCTAGAATGTGACCCGAAGTTGAGAAAAAGTGGCCTAAGAACTACACCTCTTCGCTCGCAATCAAGACCACGTGTGCAACTCTCAAATGGGTATCCAAATATGATTTCATATTTGGAAATGGGGAATTTTTCTTTTCAACCGATAATCCCACTTAGTTCAAACTTGGGCCTAGAATGTGTCCTGAAGTTGAGAAAAAGAGGGCCAAGAACTCCACGTCTTCGCTCGCAATCAAGACCACATGTGAAACTCTCAAACGGGTATCCAAATATGATTTCATATTTGGAAGCGGGGAATTTTTCTTTTCAACCCATAATCCCACTTCGTTCAAACTTGGGCCTAGAATGTGACCCGAAGTTGAGAAAAAGCGACCCAAGAACTACACATCTTCGCTCATAATCAAGACCACATGTGCAGCTCTCAAATGGGTATCCAAATATGATTTCATATTTGGAAGTGGGGAATTTTGCTTTTCAACCCGTAGCAAATTGAATTGAAGTCACAAAATTGATTTCGAAGTGGCCAAATTTCAAGTTACAATGCGTCCATGGTAAAAATCAGAAGCAATTGCATGGAATTGGGCAAAAGCCCTAAGTTTTGTTATTAAATTAATGGGAATTTTGAAAAATTTGGCCAAGTGGTGAGATATTCTTAATTTAATATCCGTTTTATCAAATTCAGACCTAGAATTGGTTGAATTTGAGATTACAGGATGTCAGGAGGGCATTGAGAGAACACTTTGACTATGTTCAAAAGATTAGGAGGTGTAGTGGTTCGAGAAAGCAAGAAGAGGCCAAGGATTCGACCCTGCAGTGGAGAGATCAAAGGTCAATCCTTTGAAAGATTGAGAAATACTTCCTTGGCGGGAAGCGGAGCCGCAAAGGAGAGAAACCAAAACATTAGTTGATTTGGGTTGCAAGATTAGATCTAGGTCATTGGATCAAACCCAGATGAGAGGAGAGTGCATGGTAGAGGAGATGAGATCCCAGTCGTTGTATATGAGCGCAAGAGAACAAGAACCGTCGATCAGAGTTCTTGGGTCGTAAGTCTTGTCCAAATCGAAGTGGATCTCAACCATAGATCCCATCATGGAACATGAGTCGTATTTATCACAATTTAGATATTCAACACTTTAGGAAAAAATGACCCTTGTGTCTCCAAGAGGAGAAATCCCCGAAGCTACAAAGTCCCAGAGTGAATCTACATAATAGATCACTGGGAGAGTGTGAGTCGTTGGATCCCTGAGTGGTTTAGCAATTCGACACACATGGAGAAATTGGTTGTGGTTGCACAGAGTGAAGAATTCCTTGAAGTCCCAAATTCTAGAGTAAATCCCAATTGTCGGTTGTTGGGTACATGTGTCCGTAGATTTCCAAGTATTCAGAAATTTGACTGTCCGAAGGATTGTGGGTGAAATTTATTTTGGTGTGAAAATTCTCGAAGCTCCGAAGTACCAAAGTTAATCCTAGTCATTCATCAAGGAGAGTCTCAGTTGTAGATATCTGCCCTTCATCAATTCAACATTCAATAGTTCGGGAGTGTGGTGGTCGTCTGGAGCGAGAAGCCCTGAAGCCCGAAGCCCAGAGTTAATCATAGCCATTGGCTATGGGAGTAGTGTGAGCCATCAATTTTAGTTCGACATTCAGCTATCTAGGACATAATGTGTGTTGGAGTCAAGAAACTTCTGAAGCCCAATGTAGTGGAGTCCCATATTTGATCTCGGTCGTAGATCAAGGATAAAAGTGTGGATCGTTGATCCCTGAGTTATTTGGGAGTTTTCCAGATCGGGAGTCCGTGAGATTTGCATGTTGGAGTCGTGGAAACTCATAAATCTTGGAGACCCAAAGTGAATTTCCACAATAGATCGTGGATGAGGGAAGATAATCCCTGCCAGCAATCAGATTTGGCCATAATATTTTGGAGAGAGGAAGGATAGGGGGAAGACCTACACCCGCCAGTCAAAGTTACTTTATGAACGAATTCAGTCGCTAACTACTACGGGATATTAGAGTGTTGAAAAGGTGAATGTTCATGGAGCACCGAAGTCCCAAATATTTGGATAGTGGATTTTAGTTGAGTTCTTGGTTCTAGCCCACGGTCACGTGAGATTTTTGCCGAAGAAAAGGGGCTACCGCCTATGGTTTTGATTCATAGGTGAAAGGGGATTAGAGTAAAGCGCCCGCAGATTTTTTTGGACCTTCATAAATAAATAAAAAGGGCCTGTGTACATTAAGATAGGATACATCACAGATCCGAGAGCTAATTCGACTCCAGAAGAAGATCCTAAGACCCAAAGGTCACGCGATCCCCTAGGAGGGGTGGGGGTTTGCATCATAGAAATTTGACTGAGACCATCAAGAAGGATAAGTACCTGTATGATAAAGGAAAGTGCAGATAATCCATGCAAAAATATTGGGAGGATAAGAAGAAGGATAAATCTGATTAGAGGAGGAAGGGATTCAAACCTCCTTTCAATAGAGATAGCCCTAATAAAAATCATCAATACCAGTATGCTAAGGATGAGTCTAAGAGAGAACAATACTTGGGAAAAAAGGGAAGAAAAGAAATACAATGTTGGGGATGCAAATAATATCACCTATACAAATATTTCCCTCAGAGAAAGGACAAAGTGAATACCATGCACAACATCCAAGAGGCTACAACAACATAAGACATGGGAAGAATTAATGGACAATTTTCAAATAACCATAACTTTTTGCTCAAGACTCAGAATTGAGCATGGAAGGAGGCGTTGTAAAGGTCTTGGACAGTACAATATAACTATTCTATTCACCCAAAAAATTGATCTGGGCAGTCAATTTTTCAGGAAATCATAAGAAATAATTATGATGCATTCTTGAACCAGAATTGTACACAATTTCATGAATTTGTTAAATCAATTATCCTAACAAGTTTTGTTGGTTGCACATTTTGTAGGGTTAACAACAATTATATCAGAACAATATAAGTACAGATTTTAGAATCATGGAAGATACATAGGAGGATTACAACCATGAAGATGAGATCAGAGGGATGTATGTCAATATGGGTAATGAAGGTACAAAATCAAATGGACATGGAGAAGGAAAGGAAGAAATCATGAACTTGATAGAGACCATTAAAATTTTGCAAAAGGATGTCCAAAGTTATAAATATGATAATGAGAGGCTTATGAAATCCAAGGAGTAGGAGGGCATCAACATAAAGTTAATGCATAGCTTGGACATAATAGAAAAGAATATGGATAAGAAGAATGACTCAAGCAAATCAGGAAGTCACAGGTCTCATGATGAGAAGATAGGAACAAGAAGTGTTGGCAGGAATCACCATCACTCCCAAAGGCATTCCACTAGGAGATGACATAGTAGTTCAATTCCATCCCCTGTCAGGAAACATAAGAGTAGGTCTGGGGTGGATGACCTACAAGGATAAATGAGAAAAATCTAGCCTCCTACATTTGATGGTGAGAACAAGAAGGATGAAGATGCAGAGACATGGTTGTTAGGCATGAGGAATTATTTTCAATTGCATAATTACTCTTCACACATAGAAGGAAGAATTTCCATCTATGATCTCAAGGGAAAGGCATCCATGTGGTGGGACCAATTTGTGCAGGTGCAACACATTGATGAGAAAAATGTTACTTGGAGGGAAATCATGGGGTATTTTCAAAAGAAATACTTGACTAAGAGATACTATGAAAATAAAATGAAGTAGTTCTTTGAACTCAAGCTTGGGAGTATGACCATAGATGGATATGAAAGAAATTTTTTAGAACTGCTTAACTATGTTTCTTTCATCAAGGAAGATCCACTTAATATTCAGAGGTATTTGAGTTGGATGCAATCATTTATCAGTGAAAATATACAATATGATGATCCCAAAACATTGGAGGAGACCATAAGGAAAGCTAAATACCTTTATGATCAACATAAAGGAAGGACAACTTTCCAAAAATCTTGGGAAGACAAGAAAAAAAACAAGATGGAACAGAGGAAAAAGGGGACTAAGCCACCATTCTTCAGAAATAATCCTTAGGGACAACCAACTTCTAGAGAAACCAGAATGATTGAGATAGGGGGAAAAGAACAAGGAAGACACCTATTCAATGTTGGGGTTGTGGGAGATATCATATGTATAGATATTGTCCTCAAAGAGGTGAAAAAGTGAGGATGGTTCACAATGTATAGAAAGTTGATACAGTGGAGGACATGGGAAAAATTGTACCTAGGATCTATGCAGCTCTGGACAACAAGCAAGCTGAGTTTCAATCACATATGATTGAAGTGGAAGGTAAGATCAACAAACAAACCATTGTTATTTTAATTGATTCAAGAGCTATTCATAGTTATAAAGATCCTAATATGGTGGAACGATTACATTTGCCAAGAATCAATCTTGGAAAATTTTGGCTAGTGCAGCTGGCTACCGGGGCTAAAAGAAAAATTAATGAGATGGTTAAGGCATATCCAATGGACATGAATGGACTGAACACCAGGGAAGGTTTGAACATCATACCTGACTGTCTAATTGGTATGGATTGGTTTTACCAACACCATGTTATCCTAGACTATTATAATAAGGCATTTACTTCCTTAGATGAAGAACGAAACCTAAGGACAGTACAAGGAATTCCCAGGGCAATAACCATCAAAGAAATTTCAATATTGTAGTTGAAGAAAAGTTACAAAAATGGGTGTCGAATATTTGTAGCACATATGGGAGAGACACCAAAATATAAGGTGTCAAATATTGAAGATTATGAAGTCTAAAAGAGTTTGAAGATGTATTTAAAGAAATACAAGTATTACTGCCTAAAATAGACATTGATATGTCCATCAATCTGATGCATGGAGAAACCCTAGTATCCAAGACCCCTTACAGGATGAGTACACTAGAATTGAAGGAATTACAAATGCAACTTGAAAATATTCTGAAGAAGGGGTATATATGCTCAAGTGTGTCACCTTGGGGCGCCCCAGTATTATTTGTGAAGAAAAAGGATGGAACATTGATACTTTGCATTGAATTCATGCAGTTGAACAAGGTAATTATGAAGAATAAGTATCCTTTTCCAAGGATTGATGACCTCTTTGATCAGTTTAAATATGAAAAAATATTTCTCCAAGATTGATCTGAGGTCAAGTTATCATCAGGTAAGAATTAAAGAAGAAGACATCAACAAGACTACTTTCAAAACAAGGTATGGACATTATGAGTTCACAGTGGTTTCATGTGGGTTATCAAATGAACCAACTATCTTCATGTGTTTAATGAATGGTATTTTCAGAGAATACTTAGATAAGTTTTTCATTGTATTTTTAGATGAAATTCTTATATATTCTAAGTCAGAGGAAGAGAATGAACACAACTTTAGGATGGTATTACAGGTATTAAGGGAGAATCATTGTATGTCAAACTGAGCAAGTGCTCATTTTATCAGAAGCAAATTCATTATTTGGGACATATCATTTCAGAGGAAGGGATAACAATGGATTCTGAAAATATTAAGGCCATTAGAGGATGGTTAGCACCAAAGATTGTGACAAGTTCATATCATTCATGGGTCTTTTAGGCTACTATAGGACATTTATTGAAGGATTCTCAAATATTGCACACCCGATCACTTCCTTGCAAAAGAAGGGGGTGAAGTTTCAGTGGACATTGGATTGTGAAAAGAGTTTCCAACACTTGAAGCATTTATTAACAAGTGCTCCAATACTAAGGATTGTGTATCCAAATGAATACTTAATTGTATGCATTGATGTATGTAAATAAGGGCTTGGTGGAGTCCTCAGTCAAAATGCGTATGTGGTATGATATGAATCAAAGAAGTTGAAGGAACATGAAAGGAACTATGTTACTCATGATTTGGCATTGGCAACCATAGTGCATGTCTTGAAGATGTGGAGGAACTATGTCATGGGGAAAAGGTTCAAGTTGAGGACATACCATAGTGGTCTGAAATATTTTTTTGGACAACCAACTTTAAATGTGAGGAAAAGCAGGTGATTAGAATTTCTCAGTGAATATGACTTTGATATAAAGCATATCAATGTGAAAGAGAACAAGGTGGATGATGCACTTAGCATAAGGGTGCATGAGTTGCATGCTACAACCATTAGCATGTATCAATAATATTTGAAATATAGAATCTTAGAGGCTGCAAAATCAGATTTGCAATACATGGAAATAATAACAAAATTACATCAAGGTATTTTGCAGCAAACAATTGAAGACTATAAGCTAGAAAATGATGAAATTCTCACATACAGGGGCAAAATTTATGTACCAAATTCCCAGGAATTGAAAAATATCATATTAAGAGAAATGAATAATGTACCATATGTTGGGAACCCTGGTTATCATAAAACTATTGCAGTTGTCAAGAGCCAATATTTTTGGCCAGCAATGAAGAAAGAAGTTGATTTTATTGCCAAATATTTGGAGTGTCAAAAGGTCAAGGATGAGCATAGATACCTAGTTGGTTTTCTACAACCATTACCAATTCCTGAGTGGAAATGGGAAGTTGTAACAATGGATTTCATCACCAAACTTCCTAGAACAAGAAAGAAGCATGATTCTATCATGGTAGTGGTGGATAATCTTAGTAAATCTACCCATTTTATTCCAGTAAAGATCACTCAAAAGGTAGCCAACATTGTTGATATTTATATGAGAGAAATTTGTCAACTACATGGTATACCCAAGGCAATTGTGTCTGATAGAGATCCAAAATTTACATCAATTTTTTGGAAAGGATTATTTAAGGGATTTGGAACAAATTTGAATTTTAGCACAATTTGTCAACTAAAATCAGATGGAAAAATAGAGAGGGTGAATCGAGTGATTGAGGATATGTTGGGGATGTATGTGATGGATAAACCATCAAAATTGGAAGACTACCTACACTTAGTAGAGTTTTCTTATAACAATGGGTACCAAAAATCTCTAAAGATGAGCCCATTTGAGGCACTTTATGGTAGAAGGTGCAACACACCGGTAAGTTGGGACAACCCAGCAGATAGAGAAGTGGTTGGGCTAGAATTACTTAGGGAAATGGAAGAGAAAATGTTGAAAATCAAATAGAATTTAAAGGTTGCTCAAGACAGGAAGAAAATCTATGTTGATAAGGGTAGAGCTCACAGGGAATTTAAAGTGGGTGACCATGTATTCTTGAAATTAAATACCAACATAATTCCCCCGAAGTTGGGAAACTTTTCAAAGTTGGCAGCTCATTATTGTGGGCCATTTGAAATCCTAGAGAAGATTGGTCATGTAGCATACATGCTTTCCTTGCCTGCATCAATGTCTATTCATAATGTATTCCATGTATCACTGCTAAAAAAGTATATAATTGATGCTAATAATGTCATTGATTTGAATGTGATTCAAGTGGAACAAGAGGGTGTCTTTCAAGTGCATCTGGTGTGCATATTGGACTATAATATCAAGAAGCTCCAAAATTGAACCATAGAGCTAGTAAAGGTCCAATGGACCTGGTATAGTCCTAAAGATGCAACTTGGGAGCACGAGGATGCTATGCAGGCAGAATACCCACATATTTTTTAGGATTTTTGAAATTTTGGTTGTACATGTGTATATATTGCACTAAGGACAATGCATAAATAAGGAGGAGGGGAATGTAATAACCCTAGGTCAAACCCCAACTGTAAATGTAAATACAAATGTACTTAGGATGGTGAGTTAGGATGCAACAAGGGCAGTATATCTATAATGTAAATGTAAATGTATTCACATGAAAATACTAATGAAAAACACATCACTATGAAAGACAAACCATGCAAAAGAGTATGGGGGACTAAACTCCACTAGTTAGGGAAAGGGGGAGAAAAGATAAGGATAAGGAGAAAAGAAAGGGAGCTTAAGCCAAAAAGGAATATTATATTAATATTCCTTAAAATATAAAGTAATGATAATTATTTTATCATGACTTCTAAGGATGGGGACAAGTGGGCCAAAGTAGTTCTCAACATGAAAAGTGTCAAGTTGGGAACATGCATACATATAGTTTGGACTTTGTTCATATTCCCATCATTTCACTCACTGATTTCATTTGTCCTCTGTACCTTTATGTTACTATCATTGTACCTATACCATACCTGAACCAGTACCATACCCATACTTGTACTTGTACCTGTACCTGGTTAGCTTAGGAGATGGACTGAAGAAGTGATTTTTCAGGACCATGGGATTTTGAAGAGGGGAGTTGTTAGGCCCGTGAGAAATTATCTATAGGTGAGAGAATTGTTGGGAATTGATTTCCAGAAGGTGCCAAACTATAGCTACATGGATCTGAGACTTCTTTTCTGACCTATTGTTGAAGCCTCGGAAAGGACATGGGGCAGTTGAGGGATTGTTGAACAAAGAAGGGGAACATTTCCTGGGGTGGGACATGCATGTGGGGAATGAGGGACTGTATGTTGTTAGTTCGAGTTGGCACATGTGACGAAGTTTTTCCTGTTGTCTGAGATACATCATCCTAGTTAGGAACTCCTTTACCCGAGTGGAGTTTAGTCCCAACTCAAGGGTGACCCACTGATGAGAGTTTTGAGCAGTGTGGTCTAAGGTTGGGAGGAACATGGAAGGTATGCACTTAGTTGGTGATATTTTTACCAAGACAAGTGTCAATTGTGTGTTAAATTACATGCTTTATTCTTATTAATGCCTTTATTTTTATGGGTTTTTCATGTGTGTGTTGCATGTGTATTTTTATTATTATTCTGTATGAATCTATGAATTTGCAAAGTTTCTATATGTTTTATTTTTTATACATTTCAAAAAATTTATGTGGCATACCCCAGTTGGATGTTGGGGATGCTACATAAATTCTTTGTATGGGTATTTTAGTGAAGTTACCTCAATCCTAGGAACATCGGGGTTCTTTCTTAGGTCCTCCAAATAATTTCTTAGAAATCTCTCCCCTCCTTTATGCTGCTTCATAAATTCATCGACCTCTTCATTTTTAAACCAAAAGGTAGGTTTTGGGAGTCATGACATTTTGGAAAACATTGAAGGAGATAAAGAAATGGGTCGATTCCCTTGCAACTAAATTATTCTTTTCTTAGAGTTAAACTTATCTACACACCATTGAAAATTTTGTTTGAAGCTTGTCACTTCTATAGCACAACCTGCTAATGATATACCTGAAGTCCAAATTAATTTCATTTTCTTCTCATTCAAAGAAAGAGTCTTGTAGTAATTGTATTCCCTAGACCACTGAAACTCTTGATCCTCATGCCCAAGTGTGTTTAGTTTGTCTCCATAATACAACTCCTTTTTTCTTACTTGAAATTATTTTTATTCCTTTGGCTTTGATAATAGGCGATGCTAGTGTTAATATTTACATCTTGAAATATTAGTTTTTACTTAATTTCACCACACATTATCCTGATAGTTCAATCAGTCATAAATATTTCTTTCAATGTTGTAGGCTTGCATGAGATTTGAATTTATTACAAGTTTTAACAAATGTTTTGTGAATTTAATAATGAAATTATGCTTGTAGAAGTGGCAGTTGATGCGGTAGGGAAAATAAATGTGATGGGAAGTGATGATGTGATGTCATGGCAGATGAAACATGTTATGTATGAGAGTGTAAAATGAGGAATGAAAAGTGCATATTTTATAATGCGGGACTTCAGACATAGGAACCTACGAACACAGATATGAAGAAAAGTAAGGAGGTCCACACCAAAACTAGAAATATGGCTAAGTATTGGAGATAGTCATTTTGCAGATTGAAGAAGTAAAAGGTGCATTTTGGAGAATACAATACTTTGTACCTACAGACCTGTAGACCTAGAGAGTAGAAAAAGGTTATCCGATGGTAACTGGCCCCACGTTCACTTTTATGAAAATTGGCTAAGTGTTGAAAAGTGAGAAAGGTACAATTTGGGAAAAGAAAAAGTAGGAAGTGATTTTGGGGAATGCAAGATTGCAGATTTCAGATATGCAGACCTGTAGACCTACAGATTCAAGACTTGTGCTACCCTTTCTCTGCATTTCTTGAACTTGGTTAAGTGTTGGAAATATTTTGATAAAGTAGAAAAAGACTAAAGGGTAAAAATAAAGATAGACAAGGGAATAATCCTATGGAATTTTAAATGAGAACACAAAATTGATCATGAACATGGATCAACAAAACCTTTCCATAAATCAGGTGCATAATTTTATTTTCTCTTCTTTTCAATATGAGAAATTCACCACAAATTCCAAAACCTTAACCTATCAAGGGGAAGACTAGAAAAGTCACCCTATATAATATTTATGAACATATAGAAACATTATAAAAAATGAGAGAGGAAAGAGAAGCCAGAATTCAAATGGAGTTAGAGATAATGCTTGATAACAAATTTAGATCATTAGAAGAAAATATAGAGAACACAATATTAGGGTTTGAGTCTCAGTTTTAAAAAATGGAGGATATATTTCAAGAAATGGAAAAATAGAAACAATCAACCTAAGAAGGAGAGGTTGAAGAAAATTTTGATACGAGAGACAAGATTAAAGATCTAGAAGGAAATCTAACTCACAATTTCTCCCTAAATAGTTTAGAAAATAATTTGGATGTCAAGCCCATCAAAGAGGAAATTAATAATAAAATCAGGTTGGGTCATGAGTGTAAAAAAGGAGACTTGAATGTCATAATCTTTGGTATAAAGTAGCATAAGGACAAGGACACACTCGCAATAGTAAAAGAAGAGCTAAAAAATAAGTCACAAATCGAAACAACTTACCTCCTAGAATCAAAGAGGTTGGGAAAAATAATCAAACATAAAGATAGGTTGATTCATGTCAAGGTAAGATTTAATTACCAAAAATATTTTGTATTCAGTGAATGTTCGAGCTCAAAAGGGTTAATAATATTTATAAATGAAGACCTCATTCCAAAATACTAATCTGACTTAAGGAAGGAAGTTCAAAAGGTAAATGAAGATAGGAAGGAAGGAAAATGAGAAATGATTAGATAAAGAAAATCTATTATTAAGGATACAGACAAAAATAATAATAATAAATGGGAATTTGGGACACTTTGGATCCTCTCTTTGAAATGTTGTGACTTTCCATGGTGCAAAGGTTCTATGTTAAGTTGGATCCCGGGTGAAATTGATATTATTCTTCTAGTTGAAACATGGGAGTATGAAGAGTATAAGGTCCCTAAAATAGAAGGATTTGTTTTGTGGTTAGCATGAAACAAGAAACCCTATTGCAAAGGGAGTGGAGGCATATATTTTTACATAAAAAGAATATCTCTCCTCCCAATCAACTTCATAATATAGACCCTCTCAATTAGTACATTTGGATAGAGATCTAAGACATTAATGATAAGAATGTTTATATGAAAATATTATATTTTTCACCTATTAATTCTACTTTTTATAAAAAAAACAATCTAGATAAAAATTCCCCCTAACATATTTATAGTCTGAGAAATGAAGGTAATATCCTCCTACTAGGAGACTTTAATGCTAGAACTACAACTAACCAAACTATTCTTTTAATAAATGTTTCCAACCCTAATTATTTATGGCTACATGAGGACCTTGTTTTATCTTACATATACAAAAGAAACTCTAAAGAATTGAATGAGAATTTGTTTGGTACCTAGCTAGTCAAGATCTGTAATTATCAATAATTTGCAATGGTGTAATGAAGTGGTTGAACTCCAACCAGATGAAGTGTATTCATGGGATAGGTAGTAGTGTCATGGATTATGTGATATATGATATCCCTATTTACAACTAAATAGTAAATTTTGACATTTTAAATGACCATGAACTCTAATATGATAATATACATCTAACCCTAACTCTAAAATTTTCCATGCACAAAATTCCCTTTGAAAAAAAAATTGATAATCAAAGGCACCTACTTTTTGACAAAAGTAAAGCTAATATTTTCCTAAAGGATTTAAATAGTGAATTAAATCTCCTATAATATAAGGACAACATCAAATACCTCTATCATAATTTTATGATGACACTTTCTACTTCCATTAACAAGTTCTTTATCGAGGTGTTATGTAAAAATAAAAATAGAACAACCAACCCTTTGTATGATAACAAGTGTAAGATTGCTAGGAAATCCATTAGGGATGCTTCTAACGAGTCCTAAAAACCAAATAATATAAATATGTACAAATCCATAATTAAAAGGAAAAAATGGTACTATATTAATAGAAAGCAAGAGTACCTTTTGTACATATCTAAACTTGATCCTAAGAAGTTCTAGAGGGAAATTATAACTTGAAAAACTAAATAAAATAATATGATTGTGTTGAAGGACTAGAATTCCAACATTAAAAATATTTACAAATCCCCTAATTCCATGGACACCATTCCAAACATTCCTACAAAGGATGAAGTTTTTCTATGGAAGACATAGAGTTTGAGGTTAAGCAACCTGTAAATGGGAAAGATAAGGACATTAAAGGCTACCAAGCTAAAATCTTAAAAATCAGAGGACCTATCCTCATCACTCACATACACAAGATCTTCAATTTAGTAGTCAAGAAGGGATTCCAAAACCCTAGACACAAAGACTCATTGTACCTATTTTTAAAAGTGGGGATAAAAAAATCCCTCTAACTATAGGACTATTTTTATTAGCCCCATTTTAGCCAAGTTGTATGGAATCATTCTAGGAAAGAAGATTAGAATATAGCTAGGAAGCCATGGAAAAGGAGATAAAGGCCATGATAAATTTAGGAGCTATCATTCATTATCTAGGTGGATATTTATGGCCACCTAGCTCTTCAACTGAATCATAATGATTCTCCATCTTGGCCATTATTATTATTATTATTGGGTCCTAAACTTCCAAGGTCATTTTGAGGTCGTAAATGACATTGTTTGGCCATTCTATGGCCTGGGTTTGTCACAACATGCCCAATCCCTACCAATGATTTTACTTCTTGATTATATCTTTCTAACGATCTACTAAACACCCCAAACAGAGATTGTATGCAAAAGTTGTTCCCCTCAGAAGATGATGCATCAACTAACCACCTCGGGGCCCAAAAAAATTTTGGCACTTCAAATCCTAGGGTTAGGGTTCTTAATTTATGTTAAAATACAATTCTTGTGGCCCATTGTAATATCTTTTTTCAAATGAGTGTAGCTGACATATCTTTATCTTCATAGATAATCTACCACCTTTCTAGCGAATTTGTGTTCTATAATACTCTATTATTTTATTCATTAATAGAAGTTGGGTTTCACTATAGTTTTGTACTCTCTACCATATTTTGTGTTTGTGCTTCATTTCATTCTCAATATAATATAGATTAGTGGTATCAAAGAAATCTGATCCTTATTGATTCTTGGTGTATGTCCCCAATGAGATCAGGGTATAGAGAGTTGGGTCTCGAGCTAGTTTCACTTGGGGACAATAGCTCTTTCCGGCCAAATAAACCTCTCATGGAGGAAGAAAAGAGAGATGATGGAGTAGGATATCCTTTTAAAATGTTGCTAGAGGAATCCCTCCCTTTAAAATAGAATGATATGATAGACAACTTCACTCAGATCCTTCGACGACTGTCGACAAAAAGTGAGGCACCTTCAACAAGTAACCATTTCATAGGTTAGAAACCCTTCAAGGTACAAGTTAAATTTGATATCCCTTTATTTGAAGGCAAGATACATGTATATTCTTTGGAGGAATGGATGAATTTGTTATAGGGGTATTAATTTGTTCAAAAATTTTCTAACACCAAAAAGATCACCTTCACTCTCCTTAAATCCCTACCCTATGTCAAAGATTGGTGGGAATGTTACGGGGAGATAAATAATAAAGATGATTCTATGACATCCAGGACATGACCCACTTGGGCAACCTCTGTTGATTCCCTCAAGGAGAAATTCTACCATGTTGGAAATTATGATGACCAATACATGAGATGGATGACTCTACGTCAGGAAAGAGACCAAATGGTGCAATAATACACCAACATATTTCATACCTTGCACTGAAATATGGGCATCAGAGACTTTGAGAAACACTTGGTTCTGAAGTACTACAATGGCCTGCAAAGTTACATAAAAACATATGTATCTCTTGGACATCCCTTCAATACAATGTCAAAATAGAGAAGAAATTTAAGAAATGAAAAAGAAGGAGTTTGGGTTTACAAATATGAAACAACAAAAGAATAATAAAGGCAACTCTAACTCACAAAACAAGGGATACATCAAGGAAGGAAATCTTACGTTGGATTTCTAAGACGGGGGGAGTGAATCAGTAATGAGCAATTATACCACTTATTAATCCTTTAACCACAATTTCTATTCCTTTAAGTTATTCAACAATTTTCATAAGTTCATCATTAATATGTTATTGCATCATATAGCATTAACATACATCAGTGTGTAATAAAAAATAATTGGCACATCCACACTATGCACATTACACCAATATTTTACGTGGAAACCCAATGGGGGAGAAAACCATGGAATGATTTTCTTATATGTCTTCAATAATTACATTCAAGGAAGTACCAACTTCCAGTTCTCTATCTCCAACTGGAAGGAGGCTCCAACCTGAAGGAGGCTACAAACCCATACGTTCTCCAGCTACAACCGGAAGGTGGCTACAACCACCTATTTCTTAGGATCCAACCTAAAGGAAGCTCCGATTTCATGATTCTATGGAACCAATTGGAAGGAGGCTATGACCCCCTTTCCTTTCCCCGTCCCATGGCCCTGAAATATATGTGTCAAATAGATGATGAAATCACTGCCACACTGTCACTGTGAGATATAACAATTTAAACATGTACCAATCTATGCCAACAACATGTAACCAACCTATATCAATAACCTATGACCAACCTGTACCAGTAATCATCCTATAACAACTAAAACCAATAGGTACACAACCTCTATATGGTGTTGCTCACGCATGTATGTGACCTATCTATATTACATCATGTGTATGTATGTGACCTGTCTATACTGTAGCCTGCGTACACCTTCAGAAATCTGTGGTTTTCACCTTTCTGAAACTCATAATCTCTGTTTCCTCTGTCACATCAACCTGTAACATGTCACTGTGTTAAATCTATAGTTATGCCTCTATGCATACATCATCATACATATCCCTTAACCAAGTGCATCTATGTCTCTCTAGTTATGTTCCATACATATGTATACAATCATGATCAAGTGTAATAACCCTCACATGGACTAGACATCAAACACTCATTGATATGTAGCCTAAAACTACACCAACACATCACAACCAAAAACCCTCAACCATGTACCAAGAAATACAATATATTCCTCAACACTCAACCCAACAAGATGTAACAATCAAACATACTAGTGTTGTATTTTTGTAGATCTACCTCATACAATAAGTTCCATACAACCAAAAAACTCTCTAGGGAAAATCCTCAATCTCCCATAATAATATCACATGTACACAACAATATCCAACTACACATCAGAATATGACATACTTTTTGAACCTATAGATAGATCTGTTGTACTTGATCATTGTAGACATTCCTAGGAACTTTCTTTCAGAATCTGAGAACCTGAGACTCTTATCAGCTCAAGATTTCATGGATTTTCCCAATTGTACGTGCCCTCCTTACTTGCTAGCCCATGTATGTACGCGACCTCTTCCACTGCAACCCAAGTACACCTCAAAAACTAGGGTTTTCAGTATTTATGCAACTCCAAAACTTTCGTTGTCAACCCTTATTTCTACCATAGACTTGTGTAACTTCAAATTTGTCCATGAGTATCTGCAATAAACCTTACAAAATAATAGATATTCATTGTGATCAATAGATGCTAATAGGATACCCTTTCTCTCTTATTTATACTCCCAAGTAGCTTCCTTTAGGGGTTACCTTCTATCTAACTTAACTCAACTTCCTTATTTTAGGGCTAACCCACTTCCAACCACTTGTCCACTTATAACCACTTTATCCACAAATAGTAAACTCACCACTTCTAGTTGCAACTAATTTATTTTTAATTATTTTCTTTTGAAACAACTTAATCCATGATTAACTCCTAGTTTCATCCACATTGACTAGTCAACTTCTTCTAGGAGTTTCTAGAATAATTTGACTTCTTTGACCTTATAGGGTCTTCTATATAACTCATGACGGTTCTCCAACTTCACAAGGCCACAACTCTCTAACCATGGGGAGTTATGTGGTGTTCCACATATCACCAGAAATGGCATGACATGTATTATCCATATAGAATAATCTTACTTGCAAATACACTAATATTCATACCTTTATACCTAAAAAAAGATTGAGTCCCTTAACCATACAGTTGGGGATACTGGAATTTTCTACTAGACTTACTCAAGGGTTGACATCAATCTCTAAGGGTTGACATCAATCTGCAATATCACTCTCCAAGGGTTGATATCAATGACACCCAACTATCCAAACCAACTGGCCATCAATATAAACCAATTGTCTGAAAACTTCAAGAAAACCAGTCCAAACCTCAGACAAAGAAGGGTAATGGGAAGTTGAAAAAGAATATTGGAAAGTGGTGTGAGTTCAACAAAATCCCTTGGAACAACACTAAAGAATGGCACTCAAAACAATCATTGTTTGTCAAGCTTAAATAAAAAGAGTCAGAACCTGACTTAGACATTGATTCAGAACATGATAAAGGAAAGTGGATCATTGATGCAAAACCCAATTCTACCATCATAATTGTAAAGACCCAACCATATGATTCAGAGGAGCTTGAGGAATAATAGTTCATATTCTATTCATAGATGTGGGTGAAGGGGACCCCACTGCATTTCATTGTTGAAAATAGGACCCGGTAGAACCTAATATCATTCGAGTTCATCAAGATATTGAATATGTCAATGATGCCACATCCCCAACCATCCTACATCAGTTGGTTGAGACAAGGATGAGACCTTTGTGTCAGCCAGTAGTGTCTCTTTTCCTACGTCATCAAGCCCTTCAAAGATGAGGTATTGTGTGATGTCTCCCCACTTGTATTTTGTGATGTTATTTTAGGACAAACTTATATGTAGAAACTTCATGTTGTTTATGAGTCCTAACACCGTAGTGTCATTATTATTTTGGGAGTTTATCCCTATAGGGTACGAGAGGTAGTTTTGACTACTGCAATTTCATTGATCTTAAAAAAATAGTGCCAAAAGGTAATCTCTTAGACTGTGAATGTTTTCCCCTTCATGGTTTGGTCCAAAGGTTAATGAAAGGTCATTGTGACCACCATATCTTTAGCACAAGGTCTCTCTAAAAAACAGAAGCAGGTGGACAAGATTGTAGAGTATTACAAATGCCTCTTCGCTTCACTTATAGGGGTACATATGCACTATTAGGTCAAACATCCCATTGATTCTATACTTGGTACCCCCTTACCCAGTGGTCTAATTTAAATATACTCCCTTGTATAGAATTAGGAAATAAAATGTCAAATTCATGAGCTCATCCAAAAGGTACACATTTGAATGATATCCTCACATTATGGGAGTCCAATTGTGTTGGTGCGAAAGAAGGATGGGACATGGAATCTCTTTATTGATTATATATCTCTGAACAAAATCATTGTCAATAACCAATACCTAATCCCGTAAATTTACGATCTTCTTGTTAAAATTAAGGGTGTCAAGTTCTTCAATAAGATTGATCTAAAGTCATGATATCACTAGGTTCCTATAGAACCAACTGATCTATGGAATACATACTTCAAATATAAATAGGGCCTATTTGAGTGGTTAGTCATGCCTTTTGGATTGACTATTTCTCCAACAACATTCATGAGGATGATGGATGATATCTTGCAGTTGTTCAAAAACGCTTTTACAATTGTCTATTTGGATGACATCCTCATGTTCAACCGCACCTCAATAGAGAACTTGTAGTACATTCAACAGGTCTTATAACCACCCTACGACAACACAAGTTATACGCTAATATGGATAAATTCTCATTTTTCATGTAGAGAATCCAATACATAGGATACATTGTGAATGAACATGGGGTGCATGTGGACCCAACCAAGATCCAATTCATTCATGATTGTCTAGCCCCAATGACTCTAAAAAATCTCCACAACTTGTTGGGCCTATCCAACTTCTATTGTATGTTCGTGTTTGGGTTCTCTCATATATCTTGGTCCTCAAGTCAAGTGACTAAGGGGGGAATCTAAAACAAATTTTTCCCAGTCTGAATCTTATTAGAAATCATATTCTGAGATATGAAACATCACCTTTGTTTTACATCAGTCCTCACATTTCCAGACTTGCAAAAATCATTTGAGATTGAGACAGTTTCTTCTAACTATGTTATTAGTTTCATCCTCTCTATGCAAGTACATCCAGTATCCTATCATAGTGAAACACTATATGATTTTTTTCAAAAATATACCACCTGTGACAAGGAGATGTACTCCATTGTGTAGGCATTTTGATAGTATAAGAATTATATTCTAGGAAAGGAAACAATCATCCACACTGATCACAAGCCTCTGTAATTGATGCATATGTAAGGAAATATATTAAATGGCCATCATAAAAAATGGTCCACATACCTCCATCTATTCCACTTGAACATTAAGTACAAAAAGGGTAGCACCAACCATGTTGAATACTACCTTAGTCAACCCCCAATTGTGGCACCCACAATAGTTCTTAAATTTTGTGGGAACAAGACCTCCGGGCGGCCATAATTATACAACAATGACTCTAAATTTGTTGGTACTTATTAGAAACTTAGTGTTAGTAAACAAATCTCAGACTTCCACTTCTATGATGGGATTGTTTTTTATCTATGTAGTATTTGTGTTCTTTCAAGCGAGCATGAAAATATAATTTTGGAGTCACATCATATTCAAGTGGTAGGGAACTTCAGTGTGGAGAAGACAATAGTAGTACTTCAGAATCATTTATACTCGACAAAGCTTCGATAGGACATTGACAAGTATATCGTTTCGTGCACTGCCTATACCATTGCTAATTTGTCCATTAAGAAGTAGGGGCTATACACTCCTCTACCTACCCTAGAAAATCCTTTGGAGTCCATCTCCATGGATTACATGTCAGGTTTTCCCTCCACCAAACATGATCATGATTGTGTTTTTGTGGTTTTCAATTGATTCTCTAAGAAGGCCATTTTGACACCATGTAGAAAGAGTATCATAGTTGAGGCCACTTCTAGGCTCTTCTTTGATTAGGTTCAGGTTCATTTCGAGATACCATGGACCATTGTTTTAGATAGGGACAATAGGTTCCTCAGTAATTTATGGTCCAGTCTATGATTTATGATGGACATCAAGCTGACCAAATCGACTGCCTTTCATCCTCAAATAGATGGGAAAATGAAAGTGGTCAATAGAATGATTGTGCATATCCTATGCATGTACAACTATGAGAATCCACATACATGGTATGAAATCCTTCCATATGTTCAACATAGCTATAACAAATCCCTCCTTAGCTCCATTGGCCACAACCATTTTCAGGTGTGCTTGGGGTTCTAGTCCTAGAAACCCATTGATGTAGTTTTCTTCACTGATAGAGCCCTCCCATTCTCAAAACAAGGCATACATAGCAACCAAATTTTTTGAAAGGATCCAAAACCTCCAACAATAGGTTCATGATATCTTGGAGAAGGTCATTTCCAAGTATAAGTAGTGACATGACCCACATCAAGTTCGTCACAAGTTTCAAGTCGGTGATAAGTTGTGGTTTCATTTGCAGAAAGAGTGCATCATATGACCCCATAAGAAGATTAAGCCACTCCAATATGGGCCTTACACCATCACAAAGTTTGTGGGTGATAATGATTTTGAATTGAGTATTCCTCCTTTCCTTGGCTTGCACCTAGTATTTAATGTGGAGCTGCTTCGAGCATATTTACCACCTCTATTGAACACCTTGGAGGTGGTTGAGAAATTGGTCCCTTTAGATATTGGAGTGGATTGTTTGAGAAATTGAACACATAGTAAGATAATTCTTATCTTATATGCTTTTGTTCTCTATGAGGTTTCAAGTTTGAGTTGTGTGTACGAGATTTTGTTTTTTGCACTAAATCAACGTTTTAGATGAATTTAGGATTTTATTTGAGGAGAAATTTGAGGTTGATTTATAGGTTGTATTTCTCTTCTTTCTCACTATTTATCTTATTCAATACTTGTTCTTGTTATTTTTCCCTTTCTTTTTCTTCTCATTTGGAATTCCTAATAGATATTTTTAGTTTTCTATTGAGTCATGTTAAATTTTCATTGGTATGTATTATTTTCAATGAACACAGATTAATTTGAAGACTTGAGTGATTTGTAATGAAGTATATCTTGTTGAAATATTTATGGGGTTCTTTAACTTATTTCAACTTAGATATGTATTTAGGATTTTCAGCCACGACAATGAACAATGCTTGTAGTCTTATTTAGCATAGTAGTTTTCAATTATCTATACCATTAATTAATACTATATTGATTTTACAATATTCTTATCCTTTTGTAATGAAAATTGTTTGAACAAGTGTTTTCATGCAATAATTTTGGTCTTATGTGGCCTGAATCAAGCAATGGTAAATCATGCCTCATTCTTTGCATACTTAACACCTAGATGGGTTTGTGGCCTACTCCTTCAACTTTACCTAGATGATGTTATCCCTCTCATTCATGCTAGATATTTGTTATGTGATGATGGTAAAGGATGATTAGTTACACCATGAAAAACTGGATACATCCTTTCCCTTCAAAAAAATAGTACATATGGTACTGTTCAATTCACTCTCGACAAATGATGAAATATTCCATAGGACACTACCATATGTCCTCATCTATTGGTCAAATTGTTCTATCCCATATTCAACATTTATCCTCCAGTTTCCTCTACCGCCACCATCCATTGCATCTGCAATTTTCAAATGGGTACCATTCTCCAACACCATACTTGAAGAAAGGGATTATTGAAAAAAAAAAATCTAATCTTAGATATAAATTTGGCTGTTAATATTACCATATCAATTTCCAACTTGGATACCATCCTTGATCGGTATTCGATCATCATATAACTTCTTATCTATATTGGTACATTTTGGGTGGAAACAAATGGATGAATCAACTTGCAAGACCATTTTAGTGGTAGGTCCTAGTTTGGAAAATTGGGGTCTGGAAACTTTTGGAGCCATTTTGAGGCATTAAATGACATTTTTTGGGGTTACACTATCCAAAACTTGCGCACACACCATTAATGTTTTTCTAGACTCTGATATCTTTCCAATGGCACATAAAATTCCTCAATCGAAGATTGTATGAAAAAGTTATGCCTCTCGTAAGTTGACCCATTGTGTTGACCACCATAATACGAGCAGATGCCAAATTATCCCCCATTAATAAAATGTGGGGATAGACATGTGTGTATTTTCAATAATATTATATAAGGACCAAACCTTACTTGAGGGTTGAGTAAGTCAAAACCCTAATCGTAGATGACTATCCATCTATGTTAAATGTCGAGTTGTAAGGAGGAGAAGGGGTTCCATTCCTTTGTATTGTACTTGTTCCATAGTTGAGAATATCATCCAAGGAGTGGTATTTTGAGAGAATAATAGAGGAGGTAGGGGATTCTATATTATTTTTTTAGTTCATAGTGTCAAAGGGAACTCCATAGTGAATTCCTCTTTCTTTGAACTTTCTTTCCACAACTGAAGAAAAGAGAGTAGAGCATAGGCCTCACCTTCTATCTGGGTTTTCTCCTGTATTGGGTTTCCTAGGATACATATTGTGTTCAATTAGGTGGATAGTGTGTATAAATTTGACTATTCTTTGATTTTTGTATTTAGTTATTCTCATAAATTGAAACAAAGTCAGTAATTAAATAATCTAGGATCTAAGGAAATAAACTACGAAAATATAATATTTCATAATAGTTTAAGATCTATTGTGATAAAATGTTCCAATGGAATATCCATGGTATTTTACAAATCATATTGGTATCAGAGCAATTTTCTTTGGGGTATTTGTGGAAAGTTTCAAGATTTGAGAATTGTATTAAGAAGAAATTCATAGAACCCTAGCCATGGAAAATGAGTCTATTCACAACAACCCTCAAGATCTAGTAGAAGAGATATTTGCAAGGTTGGAAGAGAAAGTCAGTATTTCCTCTCGTAATATGACCCTCCTCATGGAAGCTCTGGCAAGAAAGCTCAGATCATTTGAGGAGGTTGGATGTTCTAACTCAGAGATCATATCAGAGAGGAAATTGGGAGAAAATTAAGACCTATAAAAGGAGTCGAGGAAAGAGCCCAAGAAAGAGAAACCAAGTTTTAGTGGCATTACACCTTCATAGTATTTATTTTAAATGGAAGAGAAAGTGGATATCAATCCAAACCTAGGTGAGATCGATGCATTAAAGTTGAATCATCTGTTGCAACAATTAGAGGTATATTTCATTGTTCATAATATATATGAGTAGCAAAAGATTTTGTTTTCTCGATTGAAATTAGAGGACCATGCATTGACCTAGTGGGAAATCCACACAGAGACACTTAGGATGGAGGGTGATCTACCAATAACTAGGTGGGATGATTTCAAAACCCTCATTAGGTCCTAATTCTACTCTATCGGGTATGTAGAGGACCAATGGATTTGTTGGTATTACTTTAGGCAAAGGTAAGTGTAGAGTGTGTAGGAGTACACCATCAAATTCAAAATGATGCCTATCATGTTGGGAATATCTCCCAAGAACCCATATGTACTCCTCAAGTATTTATTGGGTCTACACAATAATTTGTGAAAGAAAGTGATGCTCTTCAATCCAAATATTGTTGATGAGGCTTGTGTGCAAGCATAGTATATGGAAAATATAATCCAGAAGAAAGGAAATCCAAGTGGTTTCAAGCAAAAAGAGCATTGAGATGCCTCCAAGGATGGGATAAAGAAGTGGAAATGGAAAGACAAGAAGACAACAACCATTTTGTAAGTTTTAAACCTATAAAGTAAAGAAATGCATACATATTCTTAAGAAGAACATAAATTAATCAATGGCTCATACACATAGTACACATAGATTTATGTTGGAAACCCTTAACCAAGAGAAAACCGACCTCCCTTGGTGTTGCACCTCTCAAATATTCATTGTATTAATTTCACCATTTTCAATACAATATATACACAATATTTTTGGTATTTTGTAGCTACCAAAACCCTAATCCATTAATCCAAGATTAATTTAGAAAACCACTAAAAATAGAAAAAAAATCTAAAATGGAAAAAAATGTAGATTCAGTCGTCCAATTTGATTCTCCACCCACACACATGCAAAGAATATAACACCTACCCAACATTATCCCACTTTTTGTTTTTTTTGTATATAGGGGGTCATAGGATTACATAGTCAACAATATAGGGTAGAAATGCCCATTGTTTCTCTACACCATGAGAACTTCTCGGTGATCACAAACTTTGTCAATGAATTTGGAACATTCTTCAAAGTCTCAACCTTCTCCAACAACAGCTTCTTTTCTTCAACCATATCTCTCAAAAAATGATATTGAACATCAATATTCTTTGTCTTTGAATGACAAGTTGGGCTCATTTCTATGAAGATTGCACTCTGATTGTCGCAATTTAAACTTACTTCCTGTTGTACCAACCCAATCCATGAACACAATATCTACAATTATATTGCTTCCTTGCATGCATGAGTGGTTTCCATGTATTCAACTTATGTAGTTGAGAGTTCCACTAAAACTTATCTTTTCCTCATATGATTGGTTGCTCCCCAAATAGGTTAAACACATACCCACTTGTAGATATTTTTAGATCTAGATCTCCATCCCAGTTTACATCAACAAACCCATGTATGTACAAAACTATGTCTAATCCTAGTATTCCTTAGTAGAACAATCCATAGCTAGAAGTTCCATTTAAATACCTGAAAACCCTTTTTACTATTTTCCAATGCTCCTTCTCTGGTTTTGACATATACTTTCTTAAAACTCAGATAGTATGTGCAATGTCTAGTCTAGTAAAGACCATTTCATACATCAAATTTCTAATTGCACTAGCATATGGAACATGGTACATGTCCTCTTCCTCTTATTTTTCTTTGGGACACTAATCTACATATAATTTTACATCTACATGAATAGGAACCTTGACTGGTTTACTTTACTCCATATTAAACCTTTTCAATATCGTCTCAATATATTTTCTTTGATTCAACCATAGTTTATTGTTTGCACAATATCTTTTAATCTCCATTCCCAGAATGAATTTAGCAGCATTGAGATCCTTCATTTCAAATTTGGAGGATAGTTGTGATTTCGCCTCCTTGACAACATCCATGTTATTTCATACTAGAAACATGTCATCAATATACAAAACTACATAAATGAAGTGATTACCAACCTGCTTTGAATATTCATAGTGATCAGTTGTGCTTCTCACAAATCCCATTCCAAGGATGTATGTGTGAAACTTTTAGTACCATCTCCTAAGTGATTACTTGAGACCATATATTGACTTCTTTAGCTTATAGACTAGCTCTTATTTCCTGTCACTGTAAATCCTTCTGGCTACTTCATGTAGATTTCTTATTCCATATCCCCATGTATGAATGTTATATAATAGAAGTTAACTTGGACACAACAGAAGAAAATTGACAAAAGTCAATTCCCTCTACCTGGGAATAAACTTTTTCTACTAACCAAGTTTTGCATTTCTCCACTTTTCCTTATGCATTCAACTTATTCTTAAATACCCATTTTCTGCAAATGGCCTTTCCTCCAGTTGGAAACTTAACTAGATCCCATGCCCCATTCTTATCCAAGGCATGCATGTATTCAACCATGGCCTTCTTCCAGAGTTTACTATCCTCTGATTTCATTGCTTCCCTAATAGTTTTGGAATCATCATTACTAATATATAAAGAAAAATTAGCACACAATAAGGTGGACTATACCTTTATGGCTACCTTCTTTCCCTCATTGATTTCCTCAATATTGGAGTATGAGGTTCTTCTTCTTATTATTCATCTTCTTACATTGATTCAAAATTTGTATCATCCAACTCAAACTCTATTTTCTTAGGTTCTTATTTCCTTGGTAGGAATTCATTTTTTGGAACATCTTTAACCTCTCTAAAAACAACATCCTTGTTGTAAACAATATTCTTAGTTTTTGGGTTCCAAAGATTATATCCCTTCATACCATCTTTATAACCAATAAAGATACACTTTTCAGATTTATTAGCTAGCTTCCTGTTATTTTCCTTTGGAACATGTACATCACAACCAAACATTATGAGATGTTCAAGATAGGGTTTCTTACCAGTCCATACTTCATGTGGAATTTTTTCCACCAACATTGATGAGGGTGATATATTTACAATGTAACATGTAGTACCCATTTCCTCTACCTAGAATTCCTATCCTAACCTGAAACCATTGAGCATTTTCCTTTCCTTTTCAATCAACGTCCTATTCATACTTTTTGTAGCCCCATTCTGTTGAGGTGTGTATGGAGTAGTATTTTTCCTTTCTATACCACACTTCTTGCATAAATATTTGAATTCATTCCAACATAATTCTCCACCATTATCTATCCTCAATAGCTTTATTTTATTCATTGTCTGGTTTTCTACCATAACCTTAAACTCTTTAAATTTATCAAATACCTCATATTTATTCCTAAGAAAATAAATCCATGTGTTACTTGAGAAATCATCTATTAATGAAGAATAATACACATATTTACCTAGTGATGGAACATGCATAGGTCTAAACACATCATTGTTTATCAACTCTAATATCCCCTTTGCTCTTGTAGCACCATATGGGAATCTTACTCAATTATATTTACCATATATGAAATATTCACAGAAATCAAAATCCAAGGTGCAATTAGACATACCTTCAACCATACCTTTACCATGTAGTGTTTGAAGGACCCTTTATCCAATATGTCCTAGTCTTTGATGCCATAGCATGGTATTATTTCCAGGGACAATATGCATTTTTTCTTCTTTATTTCTCTTCTTAGTGAAAATAGAACTATTATACCCATCGATATAAGTGGTTCCCAAAAACATGTACAAAGATCCACATCAAAATCCCATCATCAACACCATTTCTCCTCTGACCATCTTGCAAGTTCCCTTTCACAATAAAGTATCCACACATGCATCATCCAACTTACTTATAAATATTAGGCTCCTGACTAGATTTGGAGTATAGAGAACCCTAGGGAGAGTTCTAATCATTCCATCCTTCAGCAAAAACTTAACCCTCCCATGTCCCATGATTTGGTTGTCGATTCATCTCCTAGGAAGACATCATCGCCATTATACTTTTCATATTCACTAAACCACTCCCTATGAGGATTCATATGAAATGATGCACCTAAATTGATCAACCATACATCACAATATGCATGTGTACATATATATGTTAGGTATGTTAGCACTCTGTAATTTCTCAGGATGAGGAATAAGTTGACATAGGTAACCACAAAACCACATTGGAGTCTAGGATCTATCCCTCCTAGACTCAGAGAGGGATCTCTCTGTATGATTTATCTTTTTTGGGATTAGAATGTTAGGCTAGTTATGAAAGTACAGGGTTGTTTGTTTGTTTTGAATTATTTGGTTGGAACATGGGAAAATGGAGTCACAGTTTGGAATTGATAAAAAACTAGGTATTAACAAGCTAATATTGTAGGGCAGGGTATCCAAACTCACTGGATCCTCAAGATTTAATGTATGGAAAAGATGGAAAATGTTTATAAGTCCAATTAAAAACAAAAAAACTAAGAATTTTGGTTTCAATATTCAGTGGAAAACACATAAATTATTCTAAGACAGAGACAGAGTGTACATTAAAACAAATTCTTCTCCTAATCTTCTCAAAACAATTCTGAATACAGATAGCAATTGTGATAACAATAAGAAAAAGATACAGAAAAAGATACACTTCACCAATGGAATTCGCCACAAGAATCCTACAATGGTCACACTGTATTAATGGAAATATGAATCAAATGGTCTTTGTGGACTGCTTCACAATATGGATCCTATCCAACTAACATGTCCCAACTGACCAACCCACAATACCTCGAAATCAGAAGTATTTATAAGTTATTTAAAATGATCCTGTCATTAATGAGAAGGATTAAATTTAGGAAAATCTACACTAATTAGATTTCAGATTACAAAAATACAGGGATCATGCAGATTTGGTCAGATTTCTGGTGCTTGATTTGATTTAATAAAATAAATTGTAGATACAACAAACTACCAAGTGATTCGAATGTTGGAGCTGGTAGATGAGTTATGTTTGGATCCTGGAACTTCATGTTGACTTGATGGAGATTTTTGGCGATCTGACCCTTTGAATCTGCTGTGTTTTATGATCTTTGTTTCTAGATGTATTGATTCCCTCTGATTTCATTTCCATCTATCCCTTTGAATAGATTCGCCTCCCAAAATTTTGAAAACATAGGGTCCAAGTAAGTCTTTGATTCTCCCAATATGAGATAGTTTTGTAAAATATGGGGGAGGTTTTTTTATATCAGCTAGTTCTGAGAAAAAAATTCTCTCGGTTTTTTGAAATTCGTCTCCAACTGTTCGGGGTCTGGGTTTGAAAAATATGTCTCAAACAAGAAAATCCCAAATCCCAAAAAATAGGGCTTAAAGATGCTCTATATTCTCCCAAACCATGACACCTGTGAAAAATATGAGAGAATTTATTCAATTTCAACCCGTTGTAGAGAAAACCCTCTCTTAGTTTGTGAAAATACACCTTCATTTTCCCATAACACGCCTCTGAAGATGACTGGTTAAATCCTTGCAAAAATGATTTTTTTGGGGGGGAAGATGGTTTTCTGGAGGGGGGGTAGGTGGTAAACGGTTTTGGAGGGGGGGGGTGTTTGAAATCATGGGGTAAAGACATGTGGTAGGGGTGGTTTTACTTTTCATACCCCCTTTGGTTGAATGACGTAAGGGGGGGGGTCTGGAATATGAAATAGGGGAGTGGGGTTTTAGAATTAGGACATAATTTTTTAGTTTTTATTGTATTTTGTTTTTTATTTGTTTTTTTTTATGGTTTTGTTTTATTTGTCTTTGTTTTTATTGTATTTTGTTTTATGTGTTCTATTGGAACATGGGAAAATGGAGTCACAGTTTGGAATTGATAAAAAACCAGGTATTAACAGGCTAATATTGCAGGGCAGGGTAGCCAAACTCACTGGATCCTCAAGATTTAATGTATGGAAAAGATGGAAAATGTTTAGAAGTCCAATTAAAAACAAAAAAACTAAGAATTTTGGTTTCAATATTCAGTGGAAAACACATAAATTATTCTAAGACATAGACAGAGTGTACATTAAAACAAATTCTTCTCCTAATCTTCTCAAAACAATTCAGAATGCAGGTAGCAATTGTGATAACAAAAAGAAAAATTTACAGAAAAAGATACACTTCACCAATGGAATTCGCCACAAGAATCCTACAATGGTCGCACTGTATTGTTGTAAATATGAATCAAATGGTCTTTGTGGACTGCTTCACGATATGGATCCTATCCAACTAACATGTCCCAACTGACCAACCCACAATACCTCGAAATCAGAAGTATTTATAAGTTATTTAAAATGATCTTGTCATTAATGAGAAGGATTAAATTTAGGAAAATCTACACTAATTAGATTTCAGATTACAAAAATATAGGGATCATGTAGATTTGGTCAGATTTCTGGTGCTTGATTTGATTTAATAAAATAAATTGTAGATACAACAAACTGCCAAGTGATTCGAATGTTGGAGCTGGTAGATGAGTTATGTTTGGATCCTAGAACTTCATGTTGACTTGATGGAGATTTTTGGCGATCTGACCCTTTGAATTTGCTGCATTGTATGATCTTTGTTTCTAGATGTATTGATTCCCTCTGATTTCATTGCCATCTATCCCTTTGAATAGATTTGCCTCCCAAAATTTTGAAAACATAGGGTCCAAGTAAGTCTTTGATTCTTCCAATACGAAATAGTTTTGTAAAATATGGGAGAGGTTTTTTTATATCAGCTAGTTCTGAGAAAAAAATTCTCTCGGTTTTTTTAAATTCGTCTCCAACTGTTCGGGGTTTGGGTTTGAAAAATATGTCTCAAACAAGAAAATCCCAAATCCCAAAAAATAGGGCTTAAAGATGCTCTATATTCTCCCAAACCATGACACCTGTGAAAAATATGAGAGAATTTATTCAATTTCATCCCGTTGTAGAGAAAACCCTCTCTTAGTTTGTGAAAATACACCTTCGTTTTCCCATAACACGCCTCCGAAGATGACTGGTTAAATCCTTGCAAAAAGGATTTTTTTTGGGGGGAAGATGGTTTTCCGGAGGGGGGTGTAGGTGGTAAATGGTTTTGGAGGGGGGTTGTTTGAAATCATGGGGTAAAGACAAGTGGTAGGGGTGGTTTTACTTTTCATAGCCCCTTTGGTTGAATGACGTAAGGGGGGGGGGTCCAGAATATGAAATAGGGGAGTGGGGTTTTAGAATTAGGACATATTTTTTTAGTTTTTATTGTATTTTGTTTTTTATTTGTTTTTTTTTATGGTTTTGTTTTATTTGTTTTTGTTTTTATTGTATTTTGTTTTATGTGTTCTATTTATATGTATTTTTTTATTTTTTTTGGTTTTTATTGTTCTGTTTTATTTGTTTTTGTTTTTATATTTTAATAATTAATATATTTTTAATTTTACTTTATTATTATACTAACCTAATTTCTAACCTAAACACACTAACCTAATTACTAATTATTTAAATTATTAATTTAATTAGTTATTAAACTAATTAATATTTTATTTAATTACTTATCCTGGGTTATCTAACTTTGTTTTATTAAGGGAAGAATGATGGGAGAACGATGATGTGAATGGATGGAAAGGTGATTAGAGGCACGATAGTAGATGGGTTAGAAAGGATAGTGGATGATGCAGCAGGAAGATGGGTGAAGGATGATGCAAAATGGAGGTGGAAGCGAGGCGAGTCAACAAGCCACGATCTTCACCATGAGACCAAAAAATGATATCTGGATCATCATATTTTCTATAATTATAGGACCCTAACATAGGCTCCACCTGGGGATGGAATCTCTTTCAAGAGGTGACAAGAACCACAAAACTTTGAACACTCAGACCATTGTTTTATCCATTGGGATGATCCCAAACTACAACCTTTTCTATCAAACATCCTCTCTGGCTGATCTTTAAGAAAAAAATTGATCTGTATATTGAATCTAAACTAAGAAAATATTTGAAAGATGCTCACAACCCTGAGATTATTTGCACACTGCAAACCTGACTAATGAAAATATGCTTACCTAGTAAGCTTATTTATGTACATATAATCCTATTCTAACATACTAAAATTCTATTTAGTTAGGTAATGGAAAAATGCCAATGAATACAATCTATCAGTTGATCCAATATCTCATCTCTTTCACTGTTTTTAATGGGCATCTGAACTAGAGCTTGCAAAGGAATAAGGAACTGATTTCCAACCTGATCTTCATAACATAAAGCTTTGGAACCGTGGAAAATCAAAGAGGCTCCAGGTATCAATTGACATTTTGAAAAGAAGAGCTCCTCCACATATGTAGCTAAAGGGTCATGATGGAAATGACCTATTCCTTGATATTCAAATTCATCCAAATCAAGCTCATGACTGGGAACTTCACATATGTTATATGTATCATCATGCAACTTCTAATTTAACTATATATTTTCAGATGGATTTTGAAATGAGACTCCAGCTGAACCAAACCAGGAAACTAACTGCCTAATCATGTCTATATCATAAATTCTTTTAAGCCCACAACTAGCAAATAAAACATGACTATGACTACACAGATCATCCAACACATCATCTATTGGGTCTTGTAGAAACTGAAATGATTGTTGCATTGGTTGTAATGATTCTAATGTGACTACATGATTTTCTATAGGATTACCAATCCTTGATTCAGAGATATTAGCATCATTTTCCTTCAAAAACTGAAATGAATTAAATCTTAATGGTAGAGTATTATACTGCATCAATTCATATGTGGTTTGATAATCAATGTAACTTAAGGGCTGCAATCCTATATCTAGAATAGCTTCCATGTCATCAATGATATACTCAACTGATTCATTAGAACATTCTCCATCCCTACTACTGACAACTTGCTTACAGTTTTCTCTCATAAATTGAAATGAAGAAAAACATAAGGGCAAAGACTTTCCACTTACTCTGAGATTTTCTGCACTTTCCTCATCGTTTTCATAATTAATATGCACAGATTGATTGTCATATTTGAGTTGTAACTAAGCTTCCTTCTCCTAAAAACATGCTATTGGTTTCTTTCAACAGTCAACATTGATTTCAACCATATAATCATCATCATAGTGATCATACTTGGGTAGATTATCCAGGTAAGAAAAGTCATCAATCATACACATCAGATCAGTTGATTTCTCCTCTGCGAGCTGATTTTGAATTTCATCATTGACCATGTTGTGAATTGAATACATAAAATAATCATTTTCTGATCTATGATACCAAGGGTGAGCAGCAAAATGCTTAGGAACAATGACCCTTTCTTTCTCTGTAACCAATGGAACATGATGCTTTTGGAACACAATTTCATTTCTCATGATATATTTCTACATCATTTCTTGCATTGTGATGGTCAAAATGTCTAGGTTTGCTTTTGAATATTTCAGTTGCTCCTTTGTTATTTTCTTCCTTTCTTCTACCTTGATCTTTAACCTTTTGATCAACAAATTAGCTTCCACACTAATTTCATTGTCCTTCATCTCCTTGAGTGTAGTAGTGTTCCTTTCTCTCAACTGAAATGTCATCTATGGATCAAAGGCATCTGGGTAGTACAAGAGATCTAAACCAGGAGGAGGTTTTATATCAACGGGCATTGAATTGTAAACTTGATTGAATATGTCTTAAAAGTGTTGCACTATTTCTCCTGGTTGTCTTTTCAAATGATCATATTCTTCTAAAATGAGAAAAATATTTCTCTTGATCTCCCATTTATTAAGGAAAAGTTTCATAAACTGATTGAAATCATAGATGCTTGCAACTGAGAAATTTTTGAACCATTCCTTAGCTCTACCTTGTAAAGATAAAGAAAAAATCCTAATACAGACATCATCTTATTCCACCTCAAAAAGGTCAAGATAATTCTCAAAACCCTGAATGTGTTTTTCAGCAGTGATGTTACCACATTCTCCATCAAACTTGGGAAGATATTTGTAATAATTTACGGGGAAATCATGGAGTATAAAAGGTAAGACAAGAGGCTTGTATCTATTTGGGATTTTAACAAGTGTAGGAGTATGTACAGGAACTATAAAACTAGGATTAATATTTTGAGGCTCATCAGGTTGAACCTAATCAACATAAGTTTCAGTAGTATGGTCTTGACCAGGATCAAGAAAAGGGAAGAAATAATTAAAAATAAATCCTATTATGTCTTTTGGATAAAATTCCATCTTACATACATGATATTTTCATATTGTCTTGTCATGTTTTAGGTTCTTCCACTAGTGGAGTCTTTGAAATTGATTGGAGTTGATTGGAGTTTCCAGGTGGATGATTCATCCTTCTTGTGTATGATCAATGTCAACCATCAGTAATCAGATCTGGAACCCGGTATGATTTTCTAAGGAAGGTTCCCCAGTATGGTTGCCACTATGTTAGCACTCTGTAATTTCTCAGGATGAGGAAGAAGTTGACAAAGGTAGCCACAAAACCACTTTGGAGTCTAGGATATAGCCCTCCTAGGCTCGGAGATGGATCTCTTTGTATGATTTAGCTTTATTTGGATTAGAATGTTAGACTAGTTATGAAAGTACATGGTTGTTTTTTTGTTTTTAATTATTTGGTTGGAATAGGGGAAAAGGGGACATTGGGAAAATGTATTCACAGTTCGGAATTGATCAAAAACCAGGTCTTAACATGCTAATATTGTAGGGAATGGTAGGAAAAATCACTGGATCCTAAAGATTTAATGTATGGAAAAGATGGAAAAGGTTTAGAAGTCCAATTAAAAATAGAGCAACTAAGAATTGTTGGCGAAGTCCAATTAAAAACAGAGCAACTAAGAATTGTTTGGATCCTGGAACTGCATGCTGACTTGATGGATATTTTTGTCAATATGACCCTTTGAATCTATTTAATTGTATGATCTTTGCTTCTAGGTGTCTTGAGTCCCTCTGATTTCATTGTCATCTATCCCTTTGAATAGATTCACCTCCCAAAATTTTGAAAACATAGGGTCCAAGTAAGTCTTTGATTCTCCCAATATGAGATAATTGTGTACAATCAAGGGGAGTTTTTTGTAGATCATCTATTTCTAAGAAAAATCCTCTCTCGATTTTTTTAAATTCATCTCCAGCTCTTCGAGATATGGGTTTGAAAATGATATCTCAAACAAGAAAATATGGAATCCCGAAAAATAGGGATTTAAGATTTTCTCTATCATCCCAGACCATAGCACTTGTTTAAAATATGAGAGATTATTTAATTTCAATCCATTTCGAAGAAAAACCTCTCTCGGTTTGCAAAAATACGCCTTACTTTTCCCATAACATGCCTCAAAAGATGATTGGTTAAAACCTTGCAAAAACAGTCTTTTTGGGGGGAAAGGTGGTTTTTTGGAGGGGGGTAGGTGGTAAATGGTTTTGGAGGGGGGTGGTCCGAAATCATGGGGTCAAGACATATGGAAGGGGTGGTTTTACTTTTAGGACCCCCCTTTGTTTTAATGATGTGGGGGGGGGGGGTGTCTGGAATATGAAATAAGGGAGTGGGATTTTAGACTTAGGACATAAATTTTTAGTTTTAATTGTATTTTTTTTTGTTTGTTTTATTTTTTATGGTTTTGTTTTATTTGTTTTTGTTTTTATTTTTTAATAATTAATAATTATTAATATCTTTTTAATTTTAATTTATTATTACACTAACCTAATTTATAACCTAAACACACTAACCTAATTACTAATTATTTAAATTATTAATTTAATTAGTTATTAAACTAATTAATATTTTATTTAATTATTTATCTTGGGTTATCTAACTTTGTTTTATTCGGGGAAGAATGATGGGAGAATGATGAAGTGAATGGATGGAAAGGGGATTAGAGGCGCTACAGTAGATGGGTTAGCAAGGATAAGTTGATGATGCAACAGGAAGATGGGTGAAGGATGACGCAAAATGGAGGAGGAAGCGAGGCGGATCACCAAGCCAGTAGCTTCATCATGAGACCAACAAATGATATCTGAATCATCATATTTCCTATAATTATAGGACCTTAACAAGGTAAACACCACCTCCTTCTTCTATGGAGGTTTTTTCGTCTGTGGAAGAGGCATCATCATATCCCTTTGCTTTATCAAATTTCTTAGACCTACAATGTTTCTTATAATGCCCAACTTTACCACATTTCTAGCATTTCCTAAAAGATTTTCCTGGGGATTTAGACATACCTTTAGATTTATATCTCCCCCCCCCCGAAGACTTATTTGTATCCCTATATTTGGGACGACCTCTTACAAATAAATCATATGTGATATGACTATCCATGATTTTCCACCTCATCTCTTCTGATAACAAGAATGAAATTACTTCCTCATACTTCAATGAAGATTGAGTGGTATTAGCAATTTCTACAACCACATTATCCGAGGAGTCTAGAAAATAACATAAAAAAGTAATATACGTATCTTCTTCTGTAAGCGTGATATTAACAAATCCAAGTTGAATTACTATAGTATTGAATGCATTTAGATTCTCTATCAAAGAATATCTATCTTCCATCCTAAGATGATACAAATTCTTTCGAGGAAACAACTTGTTTACCAAGGACTTTGACTGATAAAGATTCCCCAAATTTTCCCATAGTTCCTTGGCTATAGATTCTCTTGACACATTCAGTAACACCAAATCTTTCAGGAATATTTGAATTGTACTCCTTTCTCTTCTATCCATCTTCTCCCAATCTTCTTTCGACATACGAGTAGACCGAGTACTAGTAGTTTTTGTTACAATAGTTTGTGTACTAGTAGTTTTTGTACCATTAGGCTATGTACTAGTAGATCGTGTACCAGGATACACAATGATCCATTATTCTTTATCTACAAGAAGGTCCTCCATCTTGAGCTTCCATAGCTCAAAGTTTTTATTGTTGAACTTCTCAATCTCGATTCTAGAACCACTTTCCATTATATTTCAACACACGAATCACCTCTACAAAGCTCCCACTAAACCAAGGTTTATCATAGACCCAAGATAAACTTGATCTATCAAGACGAATCCAAATCCTCAACAACAAAGGCATCCCCCTGAATCCAAAAACGTGATTTGATACCACCTGTAAGTTTTAAACCTGTGAAGTAAAGAAATGCATATAGATTCTTAAGAAAAACATAAATTAATCAATGGCTCATACACAATACAATGAGATTTACGCTGGAAAACCTTAACAAGGAGAAAACCATCCTTCTTTGGTTCTGCACCTCTCAACTCTTCATTGTATTGATTTCACCATTCACAATAAAATATATACATAATATTTTAGGTATTATGGAGCTACCAAAACTTTAATCCCTTAATCTAGGATTAATTTAGAAAACCTCTAAAAATAGCAAAAAACTGCAGACGTAGTCATCAAATATGACACATCCCCACACACATGCAAATAATATAACACCTACCCAACACATTGAACATTAGTGAAAGGATCCAAGTAACCACTGTAACCATTGCAATATCGATGGTCACACTAAGGAAAAGTGTTGGAAAATACATCCATAGATGAACCCTAAGATATGTAAGAAAGATGCCAACAAGAAGAACATTCTAGCCATAGATTCAAGCAATCAGGTAGAGAGAATCTTAGATGTGCATGAGAATATTTCCTACAATTCAGTGTAGAAGGAGGTGAATCCAATTATCCTTCATGACGTAGGTGCACCCTTGGGGCACGTCCGCTCACAGGACCTTTCTCCTTCCTCGGCCCGAAGAACTTGGAGTTCTTCTATTTCCCTATCGGGAAATTTTCCTCCCACAGGAAACTCTTCACGGGATCCTCCCGTACTCTATCGGGGTTCCTTCTATCGGGATCTTGACACCCGTGATGTTCAGACAACTTGGATCACCGATCCTCGATGTGCTCCTTTTTTTCTTTAGCCCCACCTAGCTAAGCCTTCAGTCCACGCGACCACTCTCTATAAGACCTCATCCTTATATCCCTTCTGTCGGGGTTTTGGAATTCAAAATCCCAATGCGCTTCCAACCTCTGTTAGCCTCCAGGCTAAACGCTTGATCCACGTGACCTCTCCTTATATGACCACAGCTATAACTCCCGTCGGGGTTTCTGGATTTCTAATACCAAAGTGCACTTGCCCTCAGGATTCGCGATTTCTCAAATCCCGGCGCGCCTTTTCCACGCTATCCCTCCTGGCTATAGGCCTTGGCCCATATGACCGTTAACCCGTGACCACGGTCTTACCCCATCGGGGCTACGGGATTTCAAATGTTGCAAAACAATTACCCATGGGTTTCCCGATTCCTCGAACACCGATTCTCCGTCAGGCTGACAACTGGCTTCCACTACGACGTCTTCCTCCTTTCTGACGTGTTGACAGCTGGCCGCTCGGTTACACTTTCCTCCTCATTGGGATTTCACGGTTTGCGAAACCAAAGTGCACAAACACTTTGTCACCGGGATCCCTGATATCCCGATGGTCCCCCAAACACCGATGGATGACTCCTTATCAGGACTTTCCCTGATGACGTTGATTTCTTCCACGCGTCCTCTTTGATGAACGGTCCCGATTTCTCCGGGGTTTCAGGACTTGTAATGTCTCAATTCCATTGTCCTCAGGGACTCTGATTCCCCGATTTCCCGACTCTCTCTGGATTCCTGACACCTGTCCTCTCGAACGAAAAACTCAGATTATGCCGAGTTTTTCACTAAGAACTTCCTTGACCTCCTTTCCACGGAACTTCTGATTTCCCGAACTCCTGATGCCTCGATATCCACCACGTGTCCAACTGACAGATAGCTCCGATCTTCCTGGGACTTCGGGGTTTCAAATTTCGAAAAGCATTCGACCACGGGATTTTCGATCCTTCGAATCCTGATGGTAACCCTCGTGCAACTTCTATCAGATCCAACGGCTGATGGGTAACTGATCCATGATCCAACGGCTCACGAATCCTAGAGCTTAAAATCTGAACATGACCGTAACCTCCTTACTTCTTTGGTAGATCCAATGGCTGACGGGATTTTTCCAATCTCCTCTACAAGATCCTAACCGTCCACCTTCCTCTTGGATATCTTCAATGAGTGAACCCAGTATTTCTCTATGAAAACTGGTCCTTCCGCACGTAACTTTGCAGCGCCTATCCAACCACTCTATGCACAGACTCTCTGTGCTTCTTCTCGACAAACTTGAAAGCCTTATCCCTCCTGAGATTTCTCACACTTCTAAGTCTCCACGAAGACTCTTGCACGCACTCCTTGCGGCAATCCTCAAACACTTCTAAATGTTGAGTTCTTTCGACCCTGCGCACACCTGCAGCAGCAGTCCTTCAATACTTCACTCAGTTTCACGTCTGAGACTTTCCTTAGCCTGCGCACTCCTTGCACGGCTCGTATTTCTCAATTTCACTCCTGAGAACAAGAGTTAAACTATCTGAGCCTTCTGTCAACGCACTCCTTGCGGACGACTTCAACTGCACTCCTTGCAAGAATCTTTGCTCAGATAGAGAAACAACTGTAACTCATTCCACTTCCTCTCAGATTTCAATCTCAACACATGAAATCATATACACAGCATAATAGCAAATGCATAACAGGAAGTAAATACTCATAAGCATATCATTCAACACACATACACAGAGAATAACACAAAGACCATGAACCTGAATAAACTTCCTCTATTAATTCAAGATCTATACATGGGTGTGCTTCTACAGTTCTCTGCTTCTCTCCTATGCTCTTCCTGCTTCAATTATGCCTAAATTCTTCTATCTCTTCAGAATTATGTTACAATGCACAATGAGGGTGTCTATATCCGTTCTCCCTCTTTCTTCTAGAACTGTCTAATCTAATATTCAATTCTACATACCTACATTTACTACTATAAATGCCTCTGTTTATTTTAGACGAGAGCGGGGCGCTCAAGGTCTGATTACATTTTACCAAGGCACCTTCATTAAATGATCTCATTTATGTTTGGCGCACAACTTCGAGGGAAAATTCAAAACTTGCGTTGGACGTCTTCTAGCTTTCTTCTGCTTCCACGTTGGCTCACTTGATGTGAGGGATGCTCCTGCATCACTTCATCACAAGGAAGAAAATGAGATGACAAAACTCTTCCATATCAAGATCCAGGCCTAGAATACCAAGGTGGACACTCTATTCAATTTTGGTTCACAGACCAATCCGATAGTAGTTAATCTAGTCATCAAGCTTTGGTTGGAGGTTCATGATCATTCTATCCCATATCCACTAGGGTGGGTACACAAGGATGCAAATATCAAGGTCATGAAACAATGTAAGATCAAATTTGTTATAAGTGCATATTTTATTGATGAAGTGGAGTTAGATGTAGTACCCCTTGATGTGTGTGGTGTAGTGTTTAGAAGCCCCTACATGTATATGAGGGATGTGATATTCATGCAAAGAGAAAACCAATACCTCATGATCAAGGATGGGAAGTATTTCATCATCAATTCACATAAAGGTAAATCGAGGATCTCATTGGTAAGTGACAACCAAGCCAAAAAGTTGATTAGTTCAAATAACAAGTATGTTTTTATTTTCTTATGAGAGAAGCATCCAGGTGATGAATCGATAGGAGTAAAGGAATCATGAGAGGGATGTACTTAAAACAAGAAATAAAAGTTCGAGGATTTGTTACAAGATTACAAATGAGTGTTCTAGGAGCCTAAAGGAAAGCCACTTAAGAGAGAAGTGGAGAATGAGATACAGTTGGTGCCTGAATCCCCATTACCAAATATTGGGTTGAAAAAACAATTTGTTCTGGAAGTAGATGAAGTGAAGAAACAATTGCAGCAGTTGTTAGAGCAGGGACTAATTGATGTAGGAGCATCGTCATCAATGTTCATCAAGCCGAGTGGAGGTCATCTCAGCATCCAGCGTGCAAATTCAAACTATTTTGAAACCCAAGGAGAGCATATCATTTTGATATTTTTAAAAGATTGTAATTCAAAGAGATTTTAATTTTTTGAAGCAAGAACCATTGTATGAGATCACGGGAGATTGTAATTTCTTTAATGTTGTAGGATTGTACAAATATTGAGCATCAACTCGTATCTGGGTTGTAAATGCCATTTATTGTAATAAGCCTTAATGTGAAAATGCTTTGATTATGATATGATATCACTAGAGTCATGGGAATGAATGATCGAGAAGCCCCTCCATGTATAAATATATGTAATATGTGCCCAAATGAGGCTATTGGAGTTTATTGTAAATTGTTGTTGAAGAGTTTTTGAGAGTTGTTGAAGAATATTGTAATTGTATTTGTTGTAGAGAGTTGTTATTGAGAAATTTGTAAATGATTTGTTGAAGGAATATAATAGAAGACAATTACTTCCATATATTTGTACATGTTTACCTTTGAGTAATTGGGTAATTTTATGATTTTCTCTTTCTATGTTTATATTCTTGTCTGTTCATTTTATTGTTAATTGAATGAACCTGTAGTATTTTGTAAGTTTCAATTGTTTCTCTTCTGAAGCACTGGTGCAAAGAGTGCACAATAGCCACACAAAGAGTGCGAAGGAAGAGTCATTTTTTGACTCAGTAGCACAAAAGAGATAATGTGAAATTGTGCAGAGTGAGTGCAAGGAGTGAATGTATACTCAATGGAGTATAGAAGCTCAAAGAAGACCTTTGCAAGGTGTGCACAGGGCCAACACTTATCCAAGTGTTGAAGAGTCTCGAAGAAGACGAGCTCAAGGAGTGCGTGAGAATATTTCTTAAAAAAATATTCAAGTGTCAAGTTTCAGTGAAGCACGAGGTGTGCACAGAACCCCAAGTCACCTCGGGTCCCAAAGATCAAAAGAAAGAGAGACCAAAATATTTTGAAGGGATGAGCCCTTTTAGTTTCAACGCTGAGTGGACAAGATGTTGATACTGAGAGGGGGGTGAATCAGTATCAAGTACAATTTAAAAAAAAATTCAACTTATACTTAAACCATTCAACTATATCCAATGAGCAATGAACAATAGTATAAGAGTTACACCAATACACCATAATACACCATGCACAATATATGAGAAATCATTAATAGTTTATTGTTCAAGGGAAGTAATGACTTCCATAGGTAGCTACAGCTTCCAAATGTAGAGGGAGGGATAAACCTCTAAGAGGAAGATACAATCCTCCAATATCAAGAGAGATTTGAACTCTCCATCCTTTCCCCTTCCTTCCACCCAAGAATATATGAGAGATAATAAAACTTTACATTAAATCA
>ML778130.1:444040-469110 GCA_009831015.1 Picea engelmannii
CCTCCAATTTTCACTCCTTGAATCCTCCCCAAAAAGAGGTTATAGAAAGAATGGTAGACTTTATTCAATTCTGGTCTGTTCAGAAGACCCAACTTGTACAGCATGCCCAGCGCTCAATATTTAACATAAAATTATGAAACTCACACAAAAGAAACTATAGTCTGTACTATTTCCAATGGAAGTGGTCCCACTTCATTTGGATTCTGTATGAAAAAGTTATGGTTTTTTTACCAGGAACACCTGTTTATTGACTAGCTTCAGCACTGGTCACAAACCCTATCTTCCATAGAGTGTATCTCCATAATTATAGTGAATCAAGAGCTGAAATTTTTATGGGAGGTACCTTGATATGTCTTCTTAGTACCAGAACAATTTCACCATCTCAATCATTCTAGAAAAAAATTAATAGCAAAAATGGTAAGATGACCTAAAAATAACATACCTTGGAACACATCACCAAAAGACTTCATCCTCCCTTGAAATCCGGCCTTCTTATCTTCTTAATACCTCTGAAATTTGACTTATTTAAAATGAATGTATAATGATGTTTATTTATACCATTTATGTCACTTCGTTTTAACATTAGGGCCGACCTGACACTTTCTTATTTTGTAATTATTTTCTTTAATTATTTTCAGGGCCTACATGTACTTCCTTCTTCAATTCACTTTGTCATCTTCAAAAATTCATTTCTCCTCAACCATGAGGATCCACATGATGTGCCACGTACCACTAGAAATAGCATGATGTATACTATCCATTCATGGGTGTTGTATATGCATGTGCATTGTCCTTCATGTCCAAATACCTTTATCAATCTTGTGGTCCAAAACCCATGACTATGGTTGACATCAATGACAACAACCAATCTTCCAACATGAGATCCACCCAAGGAAGAGATAAAACTTTCCTAGCCATCATATCTGGGAGAGTAGCACACGTGTTAAACCCTGAAGTCCTTCATACTTCGTGTATTCAGAGGTTTATGCCTGTTGTGTGCAAAGGAGACAAGTTTCCCAAAGTCTCAGGAACCAGAGAAGATATGGACCGTCCAATTGGGAGGACATGTGTCCACAGATCAATCATTGTTCAGAAGTCCATCTATCTGATGATTTGGAAGAGTTGTAGTGGAATTGTGCAAGCTTCCTAAAGTTTCGAAGCCTGGAATGAATCCTAATCATCGGTGACAAGAACCACATGTCAGCAAATCTTGGAGTTCGGAGATATGGTACTCCGGAAGAATGGATGTGTAAGTTTGTTTGGGTCGAGAAATATTGAAGGTCGGAGTAGATCCTAATATTCCATTCATGAGGACAAGTAGACCGTTGATCATGCCCTTCACGAGTTCACCAGTTTGTCACTCTGGAGCATATGAAGTGTTGAGTTTTGGAATGCTCTGAAGCCCATAGCACGAAGCATAGATCCACAGTTGATTTGAGGCAAGCACCAACCATTTGATCTATCTATTCAGAGTTCAGGAGTTCGGGGTAGTTTCAAGTTGGAGGGGGTAAACCTCCCAAAGCGCGAAGGCCCAAAACATATGTAAGATGTAGATATCGGCATACGCTAAGAGTCGTTGATCCTAGCAATTATTCGGTCATTCACATATTCGGCGTTCAGGAAAATTACGAGTTGTTATTTTTAGACCTCCTAAAGTATGAAGTCTCGAATTCCTCGCAGAAGTGGAAATTTGGCCCACGGTTTTGGCACGAGGTCACATGGAAGACTTTCTTGGATTGTTAGGACCCTCACAAATCCAGACTTGCACACAGGGAAGAGAGATAAAGCGTGTGGCACATATATTTTGAGGGTTCAGAGAGGAATCAAGAGTTGATTTCGCTCCCTACTTTGAATGATCCTAGACTAGGAGGTTGTGCGAGCCTCAGGAGGTGGTGGAGGTTTGCGTAAAGTGGTATCATAGCCTATAATTTGTTCACAGAAATCAGGTAAGGGAGGAATACTTGGAACCATGCCACCAATATTAACACAGAGATATACCAGTGGTCAATCCAGCTATGGAAGAGGAGATGAGACAAATTTTTGCAAGGTTGGATGCCATGGATACAACGAAGAGAAGAGCACCTGATGCTGGTGACTTCAGTGAAAGTTAAAATGAAGATGTTGAAGTAGAAGAAGTTGCAGGAGAACAACCAACAAATGAGAAACTGCTGAGAGTTGTTGTCAAACTGGGAACCAAAGCAAACATGGAAGTCCCAATGTATGAAGGTAATTTAAATGTGGATGAACTACTTTACTAGGTAAGTGCTTTAGACAAGTACTTCGATTATGAAGAAATTGATGATGAAAAGAAGGTGAAGCATGCTATGACCAGATTGAAAGGACATGCAGTGTTATGGTATGAAGAATTGCAAGTTGATATAATATGCAAAGGTAAGTCCAAAATTAAGAGTTGGGATAGAATGGCGGATAAATTAAAGGCTAAGTTCGTACCCAAGGATTATCAATTAAATCTATTCAGAAAGCTATAGAATCTAAGACAAAAAGGTTTGCCAGTGAAATAGTACATTGAAGAGTTTTACAAGTTGAACATCAGAGTAGGACATAGGGAGAATGATGAAGAAAAGGTTGTCAGGTACATAAATGGCCTAAGATATGAAATCCATGATGAAATCATCATGATGAAGATGAGAATTGTGGAAGATAATTATGAGGTAGCCTTGAAGGCAGAGGAAAAGTTGGAAAGAAAGCAAAGTTTACGTATAATGACTCATAGAATAGGAGCACTGGTAAAATCCCATTCCAGATACTGTATGGGATGCATCCAAGAGGAATTTATGAGTTAATATATTTGAGACAAGATGAGTTCTGAAGCATAGGAGCAAAGTATTGTTTTACAGAGATGCAAAAATTACATGATCAGATCAAGGGATAGCTACAGAATAGAAACCAGAAGTACAAAAGTAGAGTATATTAAAGAAGAAGAGAGGTAAACTTTGAAGTTGGAGATCAGTTTTTGGCACATCTGAGGAAGGATATATTTCCAAAAGGGAAATATAACAAGTTGAATATGAATATTATAGGACCATGTAAGATTCTAAGAAAATTTGTTGCGAATGCTTATGAGATTGAGTTCACATAGGACATTGGAATATCACCAATATTCAATGTAGTGGACCTGTACCCTTACAGGATGGATGATACGGGAGGAATGGATGATCAAGAGGAGATTCAGTGGAAACATCAGATGCCCATAGCAGAGAAGCCATAGATAGAGAAGATCTTAGATCAAAGGATTTCTAAAAATACCAGAAGGAAGATTTATTATGAGTATCTGGTTAAATGGAAAGACCATCCAACAGAAGATGCCAGTTGGATAACTGAGACTGATATCTAGAAGCATGGAAAGACAGTTTAGGAGCTCATGGACAGGATTCCATGGATCTTTTTGTCCAGAGGAGTATGATGCAGGAGCATCATCATCAACGTTCATCAAGCTGAGTGGAGGATAGCTCAGCATTCAATGTGCACATTCAAACTATTTTGAAACCCAAGGAGAGCACATCATTTTGATATTTTGAAAAGATTGTAATTAAAATATATTTAATGTTTTGAAGAAATAACCATTGTATGAGATCACGAGAGATTGTAATTTATTTAATGTTGTAGGATTGTACAGATACTGAGCATCAACTCGTATCTAGGTTGTAAATTCCATTTATTGTAATAAGACTTGGTGGGAAAATTCTTTGATTATGATATGATATCAATAGAGTAGTGGGAAGGAAGGCTCAAGAAGCTCCTCTGTGTTTAAATATATGTAATATGTGCCTAAATGAGGTTGTTGGATGTAAATTGTTGTTGAAGAGCTGTTGAGAGTTGCTAAAGAATATTGTAAATGTATTTGTTGTAGAGAGTTGTTATTGAGAACTTTGTAAATGCTTTGTTGAAGGAATATAATATAAAAAGATTACTTCTAGATCTCTATACATGTTTACCTTTGAGTAATTGGGTAATGTTATGCTTTTTTATTTATGTGTTTATATGCATGTGTGTGCATTTGTTAATTGAATAAACCTATAGTGTTCTGTAAGTTTCAATTGTTTCTCTTCTTAAGCATCGGTGCAAGGAGTTCATAGTAGCCACACAAGGAGTGCGAAGGCATATTCATTTTCTGATTCAGTAGCTCAGAAGAGATAACGTGAAATTGTGCAAAGAGAGTGTAAGGAGTGCATGTATACTCAGTGGAGTATAGAAGCTCAAAGAATACCCTTGTAAGGTGTGCACAGGGTGAACACTTAGCCAAGTGTTGAAGAGTCCTGAAGAAGATGAGCGTAAGGAGTGCGTGAGAAGATTTATTAAAAAAATATTCAAGTGTCAAGTTTAAGTGAAGCACGAGGTGTGCATAGAAGCCCAAGTCACCTAAGGTGTCAAATATCAAGAGAAAGAGTGATTGAAATATTTTGAAGGGAGGAACCCTTTCAGTTTCAAGGCCGAGTGGAAGATATTCACCCGAGGAGTTAAACCTTTCCTATCCATCGGATCTAGGAGAGTAGCACAGGAATTAACCCCTGAAGTCCTTCATACTTCGCGTATTTGGAGATTTCTGTGTGTTGTGTGCACAGGAGAGAAATTTCCCGAAGTCCCAGGAACCGGAGAATATCTTGACCTTCCAATTGTGAGGACACATTTCCATAGATTTAGTATTGTTCGGAAGTCCTTCTATCCAGAGATTTGGAAGAGTTGTAGAGAAAGTATGAAAGCTTCCTGAAGTTCTGAAGCCCGAAACGAATCCTAATTGTTGGTGCAGAGATCCACGTGTCAGTAGATATCAGAGTTTGAAGATCTAATACTCCAGAAGAATGAAGGTGTAAGTCTTCTTGGGTTGATAACTCTCGAAGGCATGAATGTCAAAGTAGATCCCAATCGTCCATTCACAAGGACAGGTGGACCATTGATCATGCCCTTCGTAAGTTTTCTAGTTTGATACTCCAGAGGATCTGAAGTGTTTATTTGTGGAAGGTTCTGAAGCTTGGAGTGCAGAGCACAGATCCATTGTTAATCTTAGGAAAGTGCCAACCATCTGATCTATCTATTCGTAGTTCATGAGTTCGAGGTAGTTGCAAGTTGGAGTGGGAAAACTCTCAAAGCACGGAGGATTGAAACATTTGTAGGCCAAAGATATCGTCATACGCTAATATCGGTTGATCCTTTCCATTGTTCATCCATTCCCATATTTGGCATTTGGTAAAATCATGATTTGTTATTGTTAGATCTCTCGAAGTCTGAAGTTCTGAATTCCTCGCAAAAGTGGAAAGTTGGCCCATGGTTTTGGCCTAGGTTCACGTGGAAGACTCTGTTGGAGTGTTAGGACCCTCGCGAATGTAGACTTGCACATAGGGAAGAGAGATAATTTCTATGGCACATATGTTTTGAGGGTTCAGATAGGACCCGAGAGCTAATTTGGCTCCCTACTGTGAGTGATCCTAGATCAGAAGGTTGTGCGATCCCCAGGAGGTGGTGGGGGTTTGTGTCACCAATTCAACCAAGATCCTCACCTTGTGTATCACCTACCATCATCCTACCCAAGATGGATGGGACTTGGAAAATTTGTATCTACTACAAATCTTTGAAAAAGAATAAACTCAAGAATTGGTAGCCTCTACCCATGATTGATGATTTGTTAGACTAGTTGTAGTATGCCATGTACTTCACCAAGTTGGATCTCAAATTGGGATACCACCAAGTACATGTCAAAGAATAAGAAACACAAAATATTTCCTTCAATACAACGAAAGATTTGTATGAATGGTTGGTCATGCCATTTGGTTTATGTAATGCACCAACTACGTTTATGAGACTGATGAATGATGTATTGCACCAATATTTAGATTAATTTTCTACAGTGTATTTGGATGATATATAGCTCTACCTGAGAGGAGAACATGTCACCTATCATGTTGGTGTTAGAGACTGTGAAAAGGCACCAAATACTGGATAACCTCAATAAATGTGAGTTTGCTCAGCAGTCATTGGTGTATTTGAGGCATGTGATCAGTGGAGGCAAGCTCAAGATAGATACCGTAAAGATGGAGTCCATAATAAAGTGGCTAGTTCCTACTAATGTCACTAAATATAGGAGCTTTGTTGGGGTCAAAAAATACCTATGAAAGTTCATAACATAAGTTATCACATTTCATAGGTATAAACCTTGATTTTTGTTATTGGGATTGTTGGTATAACAAACTATACATCCTCTAATATAATGTGCTACATGTTCTTGCATTCTAGTCTAGTACACGTACCTTTGTAAGTTAGCGACCATCTTCCCAACACCAAAATCTCCTACAACTTTGGAGATGTAAGCCTCTCTAATCAGCTACAATATTTCATCTTTAGGAACACATAGTTTATCTATCTTGTAGAGTAACCCATTCTTGAGATGATAGTCAACCTTAAATGAAATATTAGTCAAGCACAAGTTATCACATTTCCTAACTTGAAAAATCCCTTTGAAGTGGACACAAATACAAGTGGCTATGCTATGGATAAATTTTTATGGAAGGAGGTAAGCCAATATGCTATCATTCTAAGATGTTTCATGGAGGAGTATTAAACTACCCAACCTATGATAAGGAATTCTACTCCCTCATTCAAACTGTTAAGAAGTGGAAGAACTATTTGATGGAAAAGGAAACCATTATCCACACAGATCACCATCCACTGTAGTATTTGCAGGCCTAGAGTAAGCTTCAACAAACCATACATTAGATGTGGATGGTTTTTTTGTAGAAATTCCATTTAGTCATCAAGTATAAGTAGGGAAACACTATAAAGTTGGTGAACATGATTTCAAGGCCACCTACATCCAATATTATAGCTTTGGGAACTCTTATACACATGGAACCTTTTACCCATCATGCATACAAAGAGGCATACATAGAAATGAGGACTTCAAGGAGGTGTTTAAGAAACTATAGGGAAAAATTCATGTAGAAGAAAGTGACAGTAAGGTTGACTATCATCTCAAGAATGGGTTACTCTACAAGATAGATAAACTATGTGTTCCTAAAGATGAAATATTGTAGCTGATTAGAGAGGCTCACATATCCAAAGTTGCAGGAGATTTTGGTGTTGGGAAGATGGTCGCTAACTTACAAAGTTACGTGTACTAGACTAGAATGAAATAACATGTAGCACGCTATATTAGAGGATGTATACTTTTTTGTACCAACAATCCCAATAACAAAAATCAAGGTTTATACCATCCCTTACCTATACCCACTTGACCTTGGGAAAGCATTTCCATGGATTTTGTGGGACATTTACCAACAACGACAAAGGGAAATCAATATATTTTTTTGTTAGTTGAGATGTTCAGAAAGATGTGCATTCTTATGCCTTGTAAAAAGACCATTAGAGGAAAAGAAGAAAACATGTTTTTTGAACAGGTCTGTGTGCACTTTGGAATACCAAGGAGGATAATCTCAAATAAAGATACTATATTTATCAGTTCCTTTTGGACTACACTTTGGGATAATATGGAAACAAAGTTGAAGATATTTACAATATTCTATCCACAAACATATGGGAAAATGGAAGTAGTCAATAGAACATTGGTATAGCTTTTGAGGGTTTACAATAAGAAGCATCTGAAGACCTGGGATAAAAATATGATCTTTGATTCAACACTCTTATAATAGAGAAGTACAATATTCTACTGGTATGTCCCCTTTTGAAACTTGCTTTGGGTATTTGTTTCCTTTTCCCTTGGATGTTGTATATGGAGAACAAGGAGGAGTGAGGGAAGACATCATAAGAGAAGCATTGAAAGTAGATAAATTTGTTGAAAATATTAGACAGATCAATTTGCAAGTATAAAAGACATTCAACAAGTCATAGGAAAAGTATAAAACAAGACATGATCAACGTAGAACCGAGAAGGAATTTAAAGTGGGAGACAAAGTTGTTGGGTTTTTCTATTCTTTTTAGTGAAAGAATAGTCAATCGACTGGCTAGTCGAGGTGGATCAACTAGGTGAATGTTTGAATGGATGGATAAGTCAAATCAATGATTAATTTTAGGTTGAATTGATCGATCGGGGAAGTCAAAGGTCGAAGTGGTCGACAAGGAAGTTCAAAAGGTAAATCAATAGGATTTTTAGTGGCATTCGACTGAGGACCGACTGGAGACCGACTAGGTAGTTGACTGGTAATCGACTATAACCTAATCCCGAGATTCATGGGATTTTGTAACCATTTTTGTTCACCATGATTTAGGGTTTTTCATGTTGTAAATCCTATAAATAAGGTATTTTGTAACACTATAAAAGCTAATCTTTAGAAGAATCATGTAGGTTATGTAGATGCAATTTGAATTGGATACATGGTTGTTCTTGTGTAAGAAAGAGAGTTAGATGACGATTGTGTCTTAGTTGTTGAACAAGGTTAGTCATGTAACTCTTTATTCAATTAATAAGAAAATAAGAGAGAAAGATGTTCAAGGAATGTTGTTTTTCTCGGTTAAGGGTTTTCAGGGTAAAATACCTATGTATTGTGTGTCTTTGTTATTTATTTCATTCTCGAATATGTCTTCTCTTTCCTAGTTGGTTTAGTGTGAGGACTAGTTTTCTCTACATGTGGTATTCGAGAAAATTTGATTAGTTCTGATACATTTGGTATTAGAGATTCTTTGATACATGTGGTATAAGAGAAAGATTAAGAATATATTGGATCAGAGCTAAGAATAGGTCTAGTGGGATTTGTAAGTCAGTGACCTTTAATGTTGTGCTTGAAGGAATGGGAAGAAGTTCAAGGATAGAGATTGAAAAATTCAATGGTCATAATTTTGAGCTTAGGAAGCTTAAGATGGAATATCTCCTTATAGATCAAGAACAATCGAAACCATGAGTATTTGAACTATTCTGATGGGTATGTCAAGGGGAGAATGGGAGAAACTCAAGAGAAGGCCAAGGAGTATGATTTTACTTTGTCTTGTAGATTCATTATTGTTGAATGTCTCAAGTGAAAAATCTGCAAAGACACTATGGTACAAGTTGGGAATCTTGTACGAGTCCAAATCCCTGGTAAACAAGTTGTTCCTTAGGAAGAAACTGTATATTCTGAGGATGAGTGATGGGAGATCAATAATAGAGCACCTGAATGCATTCAATACTGTAATAATCTAGTTTTTGTTTTTGGATATTAAAATAAATTAGGAGGAGAAACGTATTAGTGAGTTGTTTTATTTTCCAGACTCGTGCGATAGCTTAGTCATGTCTATAGGGAGTAATTTGACCACATTAATTCTTGAAGACATGGTTCCATATCTGCTATAAGATGAAATGAGATAGAAGAATATGGAAGGATCAACCAAGGATTCCTTGATGGTGAGAGGTCAACTGGTCGACAAAGATAAATGGAAATTCTCTTGTAGAAAGTCTAAGTCAAACGGTAGATCTAAATACCTAGTTCAATCGACGAGAAGATGTTGGAAATGTGGAAATGCTAAGAATTACAAGAGATATTTCAAGTTGAAAGTGACTGAGATCAGTCTAGGATCTAACGAGAAATGATCGGCTAAGATAAAGAATACTCCAGATAAAGGAGGTGATGTGTATCTAGCATCAACCAATACACAATCATATCATGATGTTTGGTTTATTGACTCAGGTGCATTATTTCACATGACACCCCCAAAAAAATTGTTTTGTGAATATCATAGATGTGAAGGAGGAGATGTATTCTCAGGGCATGAATCGAAAACCGAAAGTTTTGGACAAGGAAGAGTCTGACTGATACTACAAGATGGGAGGAGCAAGATTCTTCCCGGTGTTCTACATATTCTAGGTTTGTAAATAAATATGATATCTTCCAAAAACATTAGTGATGTAGGAGTGCACACTTTGTTTCAGAAGGATACGTGCAAAATGTTCAGGGGATTGATGGTATTAATAAAAGTAGTGTGGATTAGAACCCTATATAGTCTATTAGGGAATGTCAACTTGACTAGAATGCAATGTTGTTTATGAATTCGACTTAACTGATACCCAACTCGAATCAATTCGGTCAACACAAACCGACTCGAATATTGTTCATTAATTCAACCCAACCATGTTATGGCACCATAGGATGGGAAATATTGGCAAAAAAGGACTTCGAGCTATGCACAACAAAGGTATGGTCAAATTTTTCCTAATTGTAATTTAGAAGTCAATTTTTGTGAACATTTCATATATGGAAAACAAAATCAGTTTAGATTCCCATCTGGAGCTACAAGGGGAAAATGGATTCTGGAATTGACACATAGTGACGTGTTTGGGCCTATATCGATCCCTATATTCTGGAATACATGGTTATATTTCCTGAGGAATAAATCAAAGGTTTTCGAGAAATTCAAAGAGTTTAAATCTCTTGTGGAAATATAAACAGATAAGAAGATCAAGGTGCTGAGAATTGAAAATGGAGGAGAATTTTGTGGAAAGGATTTTCATAAGTTCTGCAAAAAATGTGGAATAGCACGCCAAAATACCACACCATATACCCCACAACAAAATGGAGTTTTTGAAATAATGAACAGGACGTTGATGGATAAGGCAAGGAGCATGAATAGTGGTCCCAGGCTCGCACAAGAATTATGGGTAGAGGCAGTCGAAACTGTAAAATATCTTATAAATAGGTCTCCTTCATCAGTGCTAGTCGACTTGACTCCACATGAGGTATGGTTTGGTAATAATCCTTCACTTACATATCTCAAATCCTTTGGATATGGTGCATTAGTGCATGTTCCCAAGGAAAAGAGGAACACACTAGAAAATATGGAAATCAAGTGTATTTTCATTGGATACAAGGTTTGAATGAAAGGATATAAGCTATGGTATCTACTATTGAGGAAAATAGTGTACATTCGAGATGTGATATTCAAGGAAGTCAGAGGAACTTCCAAGTTTGAAGAGGTTAAAATGGAGAAAGAACTAGAGAAGTTCGTGTTTGAATTGAGGAATGATGAACATGATTTAGATGAGTCAACTGAGTCAAATGAATAGACGAAAAAACAAACTCCAATTGTAAGTAGGTCTGAACAAGTAAGGAAACAAAATGAAAGGTATAGTCCACCGAATTTTCATTTCACATTTGTGTTATCTACCAATGACAAGGATCCCAAGTCAATCAGAGAGGTATTCAACTCGACAAAGGGTAAACTCTAGAATGATTCCATGGTTGAAGAAATGGAATCCTTGTAGAATAATGAGATGTAGGATTTTTTCGATCTACCTAATGGAAGGAAACCTGTCGCTAGCAAGTGGGTGTTCAATAAAAAGTTGAACGCATTAGGTCAAGTCATGAAATTCAAATCTCGACTGGTAGCGAAAGGGTATTCCCAAGTCAAGGCAGTTGAATTCAATGAGATTTTTTCCATTGTTGAAAAATTAACTTCCATTAGAGTACTAATGTCTATTGGTGCAACATTTGATATTGAAATAGAGAAAATGGATGTAAAGAAAAAATTCCTACATGGGGACCTACAAGAATAAATATACATGAAACAACCTAAAGGATTTGCAGTAAAGGGAAAGAAAGACTTAGTATTCAAAATCAAGAGATCCCTTTATGGTCTAAAGCAATCACCAAGGATGTGTTACCAAAATTTTGACACATACATCCTTATTTGGGGATTTGTGAGAAGTAAAGTTGAACATTGTGTATATTCCAAGGAATAAGGTGATTGTTTCATATAAGTAGCATTGTATGTCGATGACTTGTTGCTAGTTGAAAATATCATGGATGTAATAAAGGAGGTGAATATGCAATTATCCTCCAACTTCGACATGAAGGATCTCAGTACAATGAAATTCATTGTAGGAATGGAGATCAAGAGAGATCGAGCGGTTAGAAAGCTTTGGTTAAATCAAAGGAAGTACATTGAAACAATATTGAAGTGTTTCAACATGAAGGATTTCAAACCAGTCAAGATACCAATTCCCATGGAAGAAAAGGTAACTACTAAACAACTTCCAAAGACACGAGAATAAATAGAGGACATCACACATGTTCCCTATTCTAGTGTTGTTGGTAGTATGATGTATGAAATGGTTTTCACTTGACCAGATATTGCTCATGTAGTGGGAATATTGAGAATATACATGTCAACACCTAGAAAAGAGAATTGAAATACTGTCAAGAGAGTGTTTAGTTACTTTCATGGAACAAACAAATATTCTATATGCTAGCAAGGGAAACCTAAAAGTGATAGGGAAGTATAAGTACATGGCTTTGTCGATGTTGACTGGGATATTGGAGATCTGGATCGACGAAGGTCAACCAATAGATATGATTTTAAAATTTTCAATGGAGAAACACGATGGATGAGTAAGAGATAAGTAGTTGTAGCCTTATCAAAAACAAAAGATGAATACATGGAAACCACTCATGGAAGCAAATAATTAGTATGGTTGTATCGACTTTGTTGAGGGATTGGGTTTGAGCATAAAGATATGAAGATAAATTGAAATAGTCAAAGAGAAATATTCCTAGCAAAGAACCTATCTTACAATTCCAGGATGAAGCATAATGATGTACAATACCATCTCATGAGAGACATGGTGGAAAACAAGAAGGTTGTTGGAGAAGTTAGACACTTTGGAAAACGTAGTAGACTCTTTGACCAAGTTTGTGAGTGTTTTGAATTTCTCTTAGTGTAGAGAGTCAATGGGAATTATTTCCCTAGGTTTATGAACAAAATTTTAAGATATCATATATCGACAAAGAAGACAACAAGTGAGATAATGTTGGGTTGTTATATTATTTGTAGTGAAATAACAATCAATTGACTAGCTAGTCAAGGTGGATCGACTAGGTGAATGTTCAACTGGACAAATAAGTCGAGGTCAGAGTGATTGACTAGGGAATTTGAAGGTCAAAGTTGTCCACTGAGAAGGTCGAAAGGTCGACCAACAAGAGGTCTATAATAGGTTGAGTGGCACCTAACTGAATACCGTCTGGAGGCCGAATAGGTAGTCGACTAGTAATCGAATAGCGATCATTTGTAATAGAATCTAGAGATTCACAGGATTCATCCAATCATCTACGTGGATATATAACCATATTTTGGCAACGTGATTTAGGTTTTTGCATGTTGTAAAGCCTATAAATAAGGTGTGTTGTAATAATATAAAATATAATATTTAGAAGAATCGTATAGGTCATGTAGATGGAAGTTGAATTGGTTGTAGGGTTGTTATTGTGTAAGCAAGAGTGTATGATGATGATTGTGTCGTAGGTGTAGACCAAATTTATTCATGTAACTCTTTCTTAAATGAATGAATAAGACAACAAGAGAGAAAGATGCTCAAGGAATTTTGGTTTTCTAGTTCAAGGTTTATAGGGTAAAATCCTTGTGTACTATGTGTGTTTGTCATTTATTTCATGCTTGAATTTGTCTTCTCTTTCCTAGTTGGTTTAGTGTGAGGATTAATTTTCTCTGCAATATTTTGGTTAGAACTGAATAAGGAAAGACTACAGGGCCATGGTAAGAATATCAGGGCTTTGTGATATGGTTCTTTTGAGGTAATGGAGAAGGTGGGATATAACTCCTACATAATCAGTATACCCCCATACATGTGCATTTACTTAGTAGTGAATGTGGATAATTTGAAAATCTATGAGACTTCCATTCTAGATTAGGAGGTGGAGTAAGTACTACCTACCATACAGGAATTAGCACTATATTCTCAAGCAGAGTTGGAAAAAGATACAATTTTGTACAGGAAGTCCAATACTACAAGACAAGGGCAAATTGACATTTGGTAGATTGAGTTGAAAGGTCAACTTCCAAGTAAAGAAAAATGGTACTACAAGGAGAAGCTAGAGGAACCTTTCCTCACCTCATTTAGTAAATATTATGGGGACCAAAATTATCCCTAAATGGGGAGGAATGATCTGGATTAGATCATCATATAATTTTTTTATCTATATTGGTACTTTCTAGGTGGAAACAATTGGAGGAATTGTCTTATAGGGTCATTTTAGCAGCAAGTCCCAGTTTGGAAAATTGGGGTCTAGAACCTTCCAGGGCCATTTTAAGGAACTAAATGACTTTTTTGGGGTTACAATGTCCAAAAATGATGTACACACCCTCGACGGTGTTCTACACTTTTAGACCTTTCCAACGATGCATAAAATCCCTTAATCAGATCTTGTATGCAAATTTTATGCCTCTCGCAAGTTGACTCACTATGTTGACCACCATGGTACGAGTGGATGCCACGTTAACCCCCATTACTCAAATGTGTGGGGATATCTATGTGTGGAATTTCAAGAATATTTAAGAAGGTCCAAACCTTATCACTAATTGAGGGTTGAGGAAGTAAAGACCCTAACCCTAGATGGATATCAGGTTATGTTAAATACTAGTCCTCTACGAGGAGAAGGGGTTCCATTCTTTTTTATTGTAATTTTTCCATAGTTGAGAAGAGCATCCAAGGAGTGGTATTTTGAGAGAATAACATAGGAGGTAGGATATTTTGTAGCAGTCATTTAGGCCATAGTGTCATCGATAACTCCATAGTGACTGCCTCTTTCTTTTTACTTGCTTTCCATAATTGAAGAAAAGAGAGTAGAGCATAGGCCTCACCTTCTAGCCAAGTTTTCTTTGACATTGGGTTTCCCAGGATATATCTTGTAACATCCCCGAGCACCCATGTCGGTCCATGCTACTGCAGAAAATGCTTTCATTCTCTCCTCAGCATACTGTAACATACACGACATCCAACTGAGCTACGCCACATAAAATTTTCCAACTGCATGCAATTAAAACATATACACACAAATCTTGCAAAAATTTATATATAAAATGTAAACAGACAAATGCATTATGTAAATGCACAGATTCATACTGAAATAATAGTAAACATATACATGTAGCATATACATGCAATACCCATAAATATAAAGACAGTTATAAACCACACATAGGATAAACCCATAAAAATAAACACGTAAATAATAATGCAACATGTAATTTATCACACAATTGGCACTTATATTGGTAATAATATCACCAACTTCGTGGAGACCTTCAACAAACCTCCCAGCCTTATACTACACTATTCATCACTCTCAGCAGTGGATCACCCCTGAGCTGGGACTAAACTCCACCCAGATAAAGGGATTCCTAACCAGGCTAATGGATCACAGACAACAGAAAAGACTTCGTCACAGGTGCCAACTCAGACTAACATCCTACAGTCCCTCATTCCCCACATGCCTGTCCCACCCTAGGAAGTCTGCCCCTTCTCTTCTCAACAATCCCTCGGATGCCCCACTTCCTTTTTGGGCTTCAACAATAGGTCGAACAAGAAGTCTCAGAGCCCTGTAGCTATAGTTTATCACCTTCAAAAATCAATTCCCAACAATTCTCTCACCTTGAGATATTTCTCAAGGGCCTGAGAACCTGCCTCTTCAATATCCCATGGGCCTAACAACCCACTTCTTCAGTCCATATCCCAAGCTAACCATATACAAAAACATATATGGATATAGGCTCAGGTACATTGACAGGAAGGTACAAAGGATAGATGATTTCGTGAGTGAATGATTATGGAATTATTGAATGGATGAATGGATGATGGGAAAACGAACTAAGTCCAAACTATATGTATGCATGTTCCCAACTTGACACTTGTCATGTTGGGAGCTACTTTGGCCCACTTGTCCCCAACCTTAGAACTTAGGATAAAATAATTATCCATACTTTATACTTAAGAAATATTAATATAATATTCCTTTTTGTCTTAAGCTCCCTATATTACCCCTTTTCCTTAACTTTTAGCCCCCCCCTTTCCCTAACTGGTGAAGTTTAGTCCCCCATACTCTTTTATCGTGGTCGGTCTGCGTGCAACGATGTATTTTATATTAATGATGAGACATATACAAAAAAAGGGTCACTGGCCTTTAACATCTAGGCTCTCCGGCCTAATCAAAACATAAGCCTCCTAGCTTATAATAACTAGCTCACTAGCCTATAAAACACAACATATACATAAAGGCTCTCTGGCCTCAAAATTGTGTGCACTTAAGTCGTTGCGCACGGTATCTTGGAATGTGCACACTTCATCATTTTAGTGTGTAGTACATGTGCACACTATACCATGGAAGATGCATACAAAAATGATGTCAAACATCTCACCAACTTATGTACATTTTTATTTACATTTACAATTGGGTTCGGCCTAGGGGTATTACACATCTTGTGTTCAAATGTGTGGATGGTGTGTATATTGTCACCTATTCTTTCACTTTCATATTAATTTGTTCTTATAAATTCAAGCAAAGCTAGTAATTAACTAATCTGAGCTCTAGGGAAATAAACTACAAAAATATAAGATTTCAAAATAGTTTAAGGTATGTTGTGACTAATTATTCTAGTGGAATATCCAGAGTAGTTTACAGATCAATCTAGGAATCCTAAGAAAATTGCAAGGCAAAGAATCATGAGAGCATATTTAACTTCTGGTGAATATATATGATCCTCATTATTTGGTGATGTACAAACAAATTCACTAGGGGGAAGCAACCAAGAGCCATGGACTGTTTTATGATTGAGAATGTTGTTCAAATCAATGATTGACTGGTTACAATGGATGTTGAAGTTGCAACACTAAACATTGTCCAATACACAACAATTGGTATGGGCATAAAATGCACTACGTCTCTTGGATTACTGATCAAACAAGTTGTTTCTCCTTCATATGTAATGATCAAATAAGGATAAACCATCATAAGAAAGAAATCTGCAAGACAAAAAGAAAAAGAAAAACATCTTTTTATTGCACATTAAGGAGGTGGAAATGTTGGTTACTTTGTGTATATTTATTAAAAAAAATTAAGATAATACCATCTAAATTTTAGTTTCATCTAAATGACATTCCTTTAATGATTTTAATATATGTAAGTTAAGATTAACCTATTGGACCTAAATTGAGATGTATCTATTTTATTATCATCATTTTAAAGGTTTAATATATCTAATATGAATTTAATAGACCCAAGTCAAAATGTATCTATCTAGAGATATTTTTATTTTAAATTGGTTTATAAATAATAAAAAATGTTTCCTTAAACATATTTTGGACCTGGAATGATCTCATATTGAAATAGCCCAAGTCAACAAACACCAATAATGTATTTTTGGGTTGTCTTTGACTCCTGACCACTTGATTTTTTGTTTTCGTTGACTACCAACCACTTGAAAGTAGGATTCCAATTCTCCATAGTATGAGTCTATTAAAGAAACAATATTTAACATTATATAAGTGTCACTACTTGATAATATTTTCTTCAGAGAAAATGCAAGACTTGTGTGAATAAATTATTTACCTTTTATTTGAGTTTCAATGACAAGAGGATGTTTGTAATGTTGTATATTCACCTTAATTTGGAAACGTAAATGAGTTGGAAAATGGAGTAAGATAATTGTGTTTGATCATTTGAAAACTTCTAACAAATAAGTTGGAAGAAGAGGACATGAATATTTTAATTTCTAGCTTTGTTGATTCTTTGCATTCACCTAGCAATGGCCTACTAGCATCTTCCAATGATACTACTTGAGTCTACATGATAGAAAGACCTAAGACCTTAAATTAATAGTGGAAGAAGATAAAAAAAAATATGCGAAGTTAGGTTTCACACCGAGATTAAATACAAGGGAAAAGAAGTAGATCTTAATACATGCTTTGTAAGAAAGAGCTACATAAACTTCTACATGAGAAGGCCAGGAGATTTCTCACACCTGGAATCTACAGATTGATGCAATAATTTAAAATAATTCTTATAGTGTCTATAAGAACTATATATATATTATCGTGTATATGTAGATATTATCACACCTGAACTCTGCAAATTGATCCAACAATTTCATGTATGGTGTGATGTTGTGCTCCATCCAATGGATATAGTAGCTTGAGATGTATAGGTTGTGTGTGACACTTTGCATATTTTTGGATCAATCCATGTCATGTGTAATGATTAATTTGTGATGGCTTATTGCATTAGATCAAGTGATAACACACTCTGATAATACCTACAAACATTTTGATTAAATGTTACCTTCCCATGTCACAACAACTGCTAATCAAGAATCTAATCTCCAACTATTGCTAGATTGATCGTCTTATCTCTCCACGAGTAGTGAATTGGGAATTCTAGCTCATATCAATTGTGTTTCTTAATTAATACATAGACAATGTCACTGCTCCCATAATATTTTGGGTCATACTCATCATTATATATTTAAAACAATGGTATTAAAGAGAAATAGCAATTTAGACTTAAACTCAAGATTCATGAATCGTTGCCTTAAGACAAGTTCGTGATTTCAATTTCTATTGTTCATAAAAGCATAATTTTAGTCTAGAGTAATAAATTGTGGACCAAATATTTTATTTTAAGAAGGGATCTTAATTTTTTCACTGTTTACGACTCTTTGGCCTATATATTTCAAATTTTAGTGTCAATTTATGGATTTCATGTTCAATTATTTATGTTGAATGTGTCTTTTAAGAGACAGATCACCCTATTTTTTGTCCCTCGAGACCAATCAACATTTACCATTAGTATTTGGAAATCCCCTTCCACTTGTACTTACCCACCTATCCTCCTATATCTACCCATGACTTCCTCTCCATGCGAACACTTCCTTTCCTTCGTCCACCAACTTGTTGCAGTGTGGATGGAACTCCATTCTTGAGAGATTATAAAAAATTATTATAATATGTAATGTTAATCATAACCAAGTTTCAATTCTTTACCATTAATAAAAAATCTCATACATGTACTATTTCCCACAACATTATCGTTTAAAGTATATATGTAAAATAAGAATATTTCCACACTCATTGTAGTTAGTTGTAGACTTAGCAATTTTTCTATTCTTATAAATATAGGAATGACATTGATGGCTATGGGCCCCAAAGGCCACCGACATAAATAGACTATTACACAACATGCAATCTCTTCTTTTTTGGTTAGGTTAGCCATCTCTGTTCACATTCTAACTTTGAGAAACTAATTAGATGACACATGACTCATTGAGTTTCTCCAACAATATGAATGAAAAAGTATGTTTACAATATTAAATGTTCATTCTGCACCCATGATTATATCAGTGATTAACCTAAACCCTTTGAGACTTTCCCCATGTTCTGGTTTTTTTTCTTTGGCGTGGTTTTTTAAGATATAGTACATTAAATATCATATGTTAAATGTGGGTGATATTAAACATAATGAGAAAAAATTGCAAATCCTTTTCAATCAATTCATCTCAAGTGTGTGGAGTCTCTTCAACAATCTAAACTACATGGAAATATCTTTTTGGTTCATGTATATTTCACAAACACAACCTTATTAAAATTGAATGAGATTGAACCATGAGAGTATGTCTTAACCAAAGGAACCTAAAGACTAATCTAAATTGTACATTTCTTAAATAACAACATTTTTTGATAACTTGATTAGGGATACATGGATGGAGGTATAGCAAGTTTCATATTTTCCCTACAAACCATGTTATCAAGATTCCACATACTAGAAGACAGTTTCTTTTAAATGATGTAGGTTTGTTGCTTTGTGGCACTAGGATTTGTCGAAATTGCTTGGATTCTATCTTCCACGGAAGTGTTAAGGGTATTAAATTATATTTGATCAGAGGAGAATCATCTAAGAATTGCATGGGTATTAGATGAATTTTAGTTGGAGGGGAATTTAATGTCAATTCAGACTCTATGTATCAAAGCATTGTCATTGAATGTTTACAAGTAACATGAAAGTGTTAAGATCTTATGTAGAGGTTACTTTGTCATTCAATATGGAGTAACTCAAATGACCATCAATTATAGCACATGTGCGAGCAAGTAACATCTTCTTTGATTTTTGTGCACTCTAGCCTATTGATCCTATCTAACCTAGTTTTTTTTCACAATCTGATTGAGTTGTACCAATTACTCACGAAATTGTCCCAATACATAACAATCACCCTCAATTCCTTCTTAATCCAATATTCCTCCCACCATACATCCATTTATAATTAACTTGTTGAAATCTTATATTTTGGATACTATACATAAATACCACCTTCTTATGAATGAATAAAAAACAAATGAAATTGTTGAATAAATCATCTATTGATTATTCATATATCATCCCAAAAAAACACTTCCTATCTTTAAGCATCATAATCACTATCTTTAAGCATCATAATCACTAGAACAATTTGATGTTGTCTTTCCCCACTTAAAGAAGAGTATGTTAATTATAAAAAAGTTTTCAATATATATCACGTTTTCATAAACACTTTACTATTATAAAAAAAAAGTGTGATGTCCAAATAATATAATACAGTAAAGAAAATAAATCTTTAAATCTTACTCTTCACACTTACCACATTAATACGTATGATTTGTTCAAATTTGCCATTTCCATCTAGTTTGACATGACGACCTTTTATTGGATGATGGAGAGGCATATTTAAGAAACCATTTCAACTAAAGCTCCAATGTTGTTGGAGGAAGGGTTAAGAAAGTGACCTCTCTAAACGTTTAGGGGTCAACGCAAACTATGCTACAAATAATTCACTCCAAAGAAAATGCTCTAATGTGTCTTAGTCATGTCTTTATTTAATTTATGAAAATGTGGAATCATAATAAATTATTTAAAATGGATAATATTACATTCAAATTATAATTGTGTAGTCGTGTCTTTATTTAATTTATGAAAATATGGAATCATAATAAATTATTTAAAATGGATAATATTACATTCAAATTATAATTGTGGGATGCTTAAAAATTGTAGAATGTCTTAAAAAGCTTTTTAAAATCTTAATTTTTTTAAATAAATAATTTTAAAACTAAAAAATCATGTATTTAAAAAATTAGAATATAATAAATTATTTAAAATGGATAATATATTGAAACTATGAGATGTTTTTAAAAAAAAAATTAAAATGTTAAAATAAATTATATTTAAAAAGTTTTTTAAAATATTAAAAAAAAAAAAATTTAAACGATTAATTTTAAAATCTTAAAAAATCATATACTTAAAAAAATTATAATATAATAAATTATTTAAAATGGACAATATTACTTTGAAACTATAATTATGAGATGTTAAAAAAAAAAATGTTATAATTTTTTTTTAAATGGGTAATTTAAAAACCTTAAAAAAAATTATATATTAAAAAATTATAATATTTTCACGTATACTTTGGATGGGGTGTTAACTATTAGCCATGTAACATAAGAGCTCGTGCACACAAACTTCCGATGCTCTCCTCATATGGTGTTTCAACGATGATCATTTAATCCAAATTCACTCTAACCTGTAATTGTCTTCCACTAGCTATGACGTTCGTGTGATCTCGATGGCTCCCTTGATTCTTCCACGGGTTATTCATGTCGCCTTCCCCAAAAAGGATTCTAATTATGCTAGTCTTCATGCCCATCGTGCTCTCCATCTTCCTATTGTTCCTCCGCCCTTGTGAGTTCTCTCCCTCTGTACTAGACTCTTCCTCTTGGTCACGAGCTTATGTCTCACCCTCGAAACCCTACTTCACTACTCACCCTGGTGTCTAGCTATGCCCGAAGAGTGAGCCATATCACTTCGAGCCGACTCTCGCTGATCCTAAAGCGGTCGAACCCCCTGTACCCATCGCCAACCAGGTCCCTGCTACATTTGTCCCTGTCACTCCAGAATGGATAACCGATTTTTCCTTCCTCCTGATGCTACAGAAGACCACAAGTCAGCCTCTGCTCCTCCAACCACTTCCGCCACCACCTCTCATCTCCCCAACCTGGATTCTTCGAGCTCTTTCCCTTTGCCTCTGCCTCATCTAGTCTTCACTAATGCTCAGAGAGAAACCTCATTAGAGTTGCGTCAAGACAATGACAAGATGAAATTTTGTCAGGAGTTGATGGAGAAGCACCTGGACTGGCTTCTGGACTCGGGCGCACATAAACCTGCTCAGTCTTGCACTAAAGAGGAGTTGCTCAAGGAAATCATGGAGCCTAAGTGGCTAGAATCTTCCAAGCACACCTTCCCCTACAATTACACTAGCAAGTAATGTGCATGGATTGTTACTTTTTGTTTTTTGTAGCTTCTGTATGGCCTATCAAACTACAAAGTTATCTCTTTTGTTGTATCTACATGCCCAACATAGTTTTATATATTGTCAATCATGTAATTATGTTAGATAGTAGTTGCAACAACATAATTTTATGGAACTTTTATCTTTGGTGGTGGGGTTGATTTCCTTTCATGACAACACCACTTATATAAATTTTGTTTCTAAAAGGTAATACAAACAACTAGCTTATAAAAAAAAAACAAATATAATTTATATCAATTTATCTTTTATATATATACTCTCCAAAATATTTATCCATACAATTAATATATTTAAAGTCATAAATACTAACAATATTTTTAGAAATTAATATATTTAAAGTTATAAATACTAATAATATTTTTAGATGGTGGAAGGATTGAAATATTCAAATGGATAATGACATACTTAATGGAAAATAAATTGTATATATGCACAATCAAATTAGAAAAATTTGCTACACTTGTTACAATTCAATGACATTTGGAAAAATTCGAAAACTTGCCAATCAAATTAGAAAAATTTGCTACACTTGTTACACAACAATCCAGATGTCACTCGCCCCCAAAGGGCCTCAAAGTGTTTATCCAACACCACAAGCCCCCATAAGACCTCAAAGTGTTAACCAGATCACCACACGGGCCAATGTGGACCTCAAAATTCTGGTCCAAAACCTCTTCTAGCCAAGGAAGAAGAGGTCATGGAGAGCCAGAAAATCAAACGAGATGACAAAAACCCACTGCAACATAACCCAGAAGCCTCACCAAACGCTCCGATGAAACCCCACCACACATCCAGAGTTACAACATGGTTTTTGGCATAAGCATGGAGAAACACGACCCCGAATAGGAGGCAGCCACCGTTGTGTCATGTTTCTCCGTCTTCCGTAGAGACCATGCTCACCCACAACCTACTGGTAGCCCTCGCCCATGCTCCCCCTGTCCCTCTTCCATGCCCTCACCCTCGACCGCGCTCGCCTTCGACCACTCACGCCCATCACCAAGGAAATACAGGGATGCAACTAGCAAAACCTAGCCGCAGAGCCCTCCACCTTTACAGCATCCAGTTCAAAGGCCACCTCGGGCAGTTAGAGATAAACCCTAGCCTCCCTCGCATTGTTGTTTGTTGTGCGCTCTCCTGTTCGCTATGTGTTCTCCCGTTCACGTTCCAACGCGCCAAGACTGACACATCGATTCCTTGTAAACATGAGTATAAACAAACACCAAGTAACTATTTTTCATCATCTTCACTAATTTAAATAAAAGACAAAAAATTTGATTATACAAATTTATAAATAAATTCATTTTTACCCATCAATATTAAATCTCTCCCATATATATATAACGTGGTTTCTAGATAAAATATAAACAAAAATAAAACAATGCACAACAAAGATACTGAATTTATTAAATCTCTCCCCCCATATATATATATATATATATATATATATATATATATATATAAAACATGGTTTCTAGATGAAATATGAACAACAATAAAGTAATGCACAATAAAGATACTGAATTTATTAAGTGACTTAGAGACCCATATTACTTATGGATGTGAGTAAGCATTAAAGTAAACAAATCCATACACTTCATTGGAAGAAAATCCAAGTAAAACAAACAAGGTCCAAGAGATGTGGCTTACTCACGCCAACACAAAATGCCAATCACATAAGTGTATTACTCAAGTCCCTGCAGGGACAGCAGTAATGCCATAAGGAGGAGGAGGCGAACTGCATGTGGTAAGTTCTAAGAAGGATGCGGGTCCGTGGATGTTCTCCTCTAAATACTCCTAAACCCAGTCCCTCAGTGTGAAAAGGGAACCGCCAAATCTGGGAAAGATATGGAGAAAAGATCTTTTGAAGAAGTATAATTCTTTGTATATTGTATCAGATTTCAAGACTGAGAGTTCGCGGGTTCTTGTTTCACTTCCCGAAGGTGAGGAAGAAAAGGGACATTTGGATGTTTAGTACCAGTATGAGAGACTTCTGACAACATACGAGGAGGATTACAACGGCTTTGGATATGGAGGACTACTCCTCCAAATTTAGCAGCGACTCTAGCGTATTTTCTTCAGATTCCAGCAGCAGGTCCAGCGATTTGCCCCCGGGTCTGGTTCGTGGGTTGAGCTCCAAGCGCTTCTTTTTCACTCCTTGCAGCTCTAATTCGATTCTGGACGAGGCCAAGTGCCTTCAGCGGGAGGGTTTTTCCATCGATTCACAGAATTCCTCGTTCTTTTCTCTGAGGAGGGAGAAGATAGATATCCCGTTCCATACGGATGAAAATTGTTCTTCAGATAGCGTTTCCAGTGAGTCGGATGAATCATATAACCACGAGGACGACGGAGCTGCTGAAGCTTCTGATGGCGATTCCCACTGCGAATCATTGGCAGAGTCGAGCGATATCCATGACAAATTCCAGTGCGAAAGCATTGCAGTGTTGAAGTATTCTCTGAATCCTTACTGGGATTTCCGGATCTCGATGCAGGAAATGGTGGATGCCCATAATTTGACGGACTGGCATTGTTTACAGAAGATGCTCTTGTGTTATCTCAGGCTTAACAAGAGAAAAACCCATAAACTCATATTGGCTGCATTTGCTGATCTTGTCATCGATCTCATCGCTAAAACGAGTTCTCCGCTATTAGATTATGATACTACTGATCATTAGTATATAATATTTACAGTTTAGTTTTTGCTAAAAGTCTCAGTCTCAGTCAGCCACAGGATGAATACCCCCTCCTCCTCAGGCTTTGTAAATAACTGTATTTTTCAGTAAACAAGCTTTACCAGGTACCCCATGGGGTGATCTTCATTTGCCATTTTGTGCTAGCTATTGAAATGGATTTTGTAATCTCTGTCACAATTTCTTTCCACATATCAGACAGAATTTAAATGAAGATTGTGGGATTATTCATTGGTTTCTGTTTGTAGGTAGAATCATACTTTTTTT
>ML778130.1:469210-506775 GCA_009831015.1 Picea engelmannii
AGATTGTATTTTGGATAATTATTGTGTACATAGTCATAGTTTTTGAAACGATCAAGTTTTCAGTGGACACTTCACTCATCATTAAATACTTTTTAGTTTTTTGAAACTTTGGTGTATACAATGCTTATCCAAAAGTACAATCTATACTTCTATACGTAGTAATGTTTATTTTCAATTTTTTTGTTGCATTGTAATGATTTCCTCCAAGCTCTATAATTATGGCTAGCAATATCCAACCTCTTTGTGGCAGGGGGATTATAGGCAGTACAATTTGAAAGCAATTCAGATCCAACAATCTACCTGCCTCAACATTCAATGCTACAAGTAGCAGCCTGGATATTGACCACTTATAATTAACACCATTTGTCTCTCTGACCTGAAATTGATATGGACAACAGGATTTTAAGATACCTAAAAAAATGATAATGTTTTCTCTTTTCAAAAGTTTGGTGTCCGTAAATGATAATGTTTTCTCTTTTGAGAAGTTTGGTGCAGGTTATAAATTTAGCCTTGCATTTGATCGCAGGTCCTTTAGAATTTTAAAACAATGAGAGCATGTCCATATTTTTTAACTCGTTGGGCCCGTACAGTTGGCAGAAGCATGACATAATGAAGTTCATGTGAAAACATTAACCCTGGGATGATATGGAACAGTGAATGCACAGGGCTCTCATGGATCAACAACGGTGAAATTAATTCTATGGTTTAAAATCTTATTTGTCGAGTTAGATTTCCTATTATAGATTGAGAATTGTTTACTTAAGCTTTTTACCACGACAGATTATTTTCAACCTAACGTTTTTACCGCGAGACATATTGGTTGGTGGAGAGTAGTTGGAGAAACAGGGGCATGATCTCTTTAAATTTGTCTTTTCCTATACTTGCAATTGGCGATATGTTCAGGCCCTCCATACCCATGGGAAATATAAAATCCTCGGAAGTACTTTTACAAAGACTTTTGAGTGTTCGAATATTAAAAAATCATGGTATTCCTTGTACCTAATATAAAGGTGGTTTAATATATAAAAAACAATCATGTTATAGTTTTCACCTAATACATTTTAATAGTAGTGCTGATTTATTTTAAAATTTTCAATAATATTTTTTTTTATTCTTTGGATATATCACCTTCTAGATAATAAAATAAAATATAATATAGAAACATTTTATATAAGAAAATGTAACTTAAGAAATACTTATAATAAAATATAACCTTCTAGATAATAAAATATAATATAGAAACATAAAGATGTAACTTAAGAAGTAAAATGTAACTTAAAAAATACTTATAATAAAATATCACCTTCTAGAAAATAAATTATAATATAGAAACATATTATATAAGCAAATGTAACTTAAGAAGGAAACATATTATATAAGAAAATGTGAGAAGCATCTTAAATAAATAAGAAATATTTTAAAAATTAAGTATAAATATTGATAATTAAAATATAAAAAATGTTATAAATATTGATAATTAAAATATAAAAAATGTTATAGACATTATATATGTTTTATGATGGAAGTAAATTCAAATAAAATTATATTTAAAAAACAAAGTTATTATAATTTAAGTAAAATTACATTTTATAAAAAACACTTAAATCATATATCCAAAGGAAGTTAAACAATTTATTTTGAAAATCACATTAAAATAATTTGATTAAACAATTTTTAAGTTCAGTAATTTTATTTTAAAAATCTATTTAAAAACACATTTTTTTTCTTGATAAATATTAAATACAAATTTAATATATATATATATATATATATATATGAAAATAAAAAATAATTAATTTAATAACTTGTTTTAATACTTATATAATATATATCAATTAAAAAATAACAATTTGATAATTTAGTTTGAAAAATATCAAAAACAATTAATTTAATAATTTGTTTTTATAATTATATTCCAATTATTGTGTACAATATTAAACATGGGAAGAAAGAGAATTAAAAGAGGATGCCAATTTCAACATAGAGATATTATTATTGTAATAAAGATAGTTTCTGATATAAAAACATAAGAATTATAAGTTAAAAATGGTTTATAAAATAAAATATTTCAATTATACAAAATATTAGTTATTATTGTGTACAATATTAAATATGAGAGGAAGAAAATTAAAGGAGGATGCCGATTTTAACATAGAGATATTATTATTGTAATAAAGATAGTTTCTGATATAAAAGCATAAGAATTATAAGTTAACAATGGTTTATAAAATAAAACATTTCAATTTTTCAAACATTAGTTATTATTTTGTACAATATTAAACATGGGAGGAAGAGAATTAACAGAGAATGCCAATTTCAACATAGAGATATTATTATTGCAATAAAGATAGTTTCTGATATAAAAACATAAGAATTATAAGTTAAAAATGATTTATAAAATAAAATATTTCAATTATACAAAATATTAGTTATTATTGTGTACAATATTAAACATGGGAAGAAGAGAATTAAACAAGGATGCCAATTTCAACATAGATATATTATTAATGTAATAAAGATAGTTTTTATATAAAAATATAAGAATTATAAGTTAAAAATGATTTATAAAATAAAATATTTTAATTATACAAAATATTAGTTATTATTGTGTATAATATTAAACATGGGAGGAAGAGAATTAAATGAGGATGCCAATTTCAACATAGAGATATTATTATTGTAATAAATATAGTTTCGATATAAAAACATAAGAATTATAAGTTACAAATAGTTTATAAAATAAAATATTTTAATTATACAAAATATTAGTTATTATTATGTATAATATTAAACATGGGAGGAAGAGAATTAAACTAGGATGCCAATTTCAACATAGAAATATTATTATTATAATAAAGATAGTTTTTGATATAAAAACATAAGAATTATAAATTAAAAATGATTTATAAAACACAATATTTTAATTATATAAAATATTAGTTATTAAAGTAAGAAAGAATGTTATCATATTGATTAAATTTGTAGTTTCAAATTAATTTTTAGAATTGTTAAAAATTTTAATATTGATAATATTTTATAAACTGTATTTATTATACAATTTTTAGATTATTTACACTATATAAATTTAATGACAATTTATTAATAATGATTATAAATATAAATTTTATTTCAACAATGATGATGGTTAAGGTCCACTGACACCAAAATTAGTTTATGGGACCTTACAAAAGCAAGAGATTACTTGGATTTCTTTAAAATTTTATTTTGATGTTTGAAAAGCATTAAGTGAAGCCTTCCAAGATCACTCAAGTTTTGATGACTTAGAAGGTTAAGAAGGTCCCTATTGTGAAAAATATTTGGAAATTGGGATCTAATATGGGTATTCTAGGAGAAAGTGTTTTCATCTTCAACTCTCTTGGTGTCACAAAGGTGACACATTCTTTCTTACAATTTGATTCTCTTCTTTAAACTACTTCAAACATAAAGATATTTTTTATTTTCAAAATTAAGGTTAACCACTTCCTTATAATATCTTAATTTGCATTTATGCTCTCATTCTTTAACACACCATAAATTCTCCAAACATATTATTATATAAACATGTTATTATATAAAAAATCAAATAATATTAATAATAAAAAGTAAATAAACAATTTAACCTTATAATAAAAAACTACTTACTATAATATTTAAGTATACCTTATAATATTATCTTATCAATGATTCCATGTAAGCTAAACATTTCCAATTGGTTTGACCTAACGACGTTCTATGGAATGATGTAGGAAAGCATAATTAAGAAATCATTTTAAGGAAAGGTGTGAAAGCATATCGAATAAATCATYTGAGTCTTCAAGTAAGAGTTAAGGAAACACGGTTTACCATGGGATTTTATTTAGAGGATGAACGAGTTTTCGGTTAGGTTTTATGTATTATAAAAAAAAWATATCTTTTACTGTTAGGAAGTTATAAATAAAATTATATAAATACATAATAATTATAAATGATTTAAATAAATAATTGTTTTTTTTTTTTWAATGTATAAAGTAAAATWAATTTAWATTAATTTTTTTAATTATAAAAARTATAWAAAAAATTATATTTTATGAGTAATAATTAATATATTATTTATAATCATTATTATGTTAATTATATGTTTTTCATGATTATTATTAAAAAATTATTTGATTGAAATCTTAAAAGAATAGTCCTCTTTTCTTAAACTTATATGAGGTTATAATAGTTGTAAAGGGGAAATATATGAGGTTAGAATAATTGTAAAGGGGAAATCATGGTGTAGGATAATATAGGTTTAACTTTGTTTAATTTAATTTAGATATTAATATTAATAAATGTTGAATATATAATTGTAAAGTTATAATATATAAAAAGAACTAAAATATAATAAGGATAAGAGATTAGAGTATATTTTAATAAATATTTGAAAGAGAGAAAAATAATTTGAAAATAGGAAAAATAAAAAATAATTGGAAAACACTATTCCAATGAAATTGGGAAGAATGAATCAGCTGAAGAATGAGGTTTTCTAATTCAAATCTATTTCTTTGTAAAAGCAGTTATAACATTCAAGATCATAAAGAAATGTGTGATGGGTGTGAAGACACAAGAGTAATTAGGTATATGACATCTCACAACTCTATTATGTAAGCTTGGAAGTTGACCATGGGGTGTTTTCCTACTACTGTTAGAGGATTGGAAGTAAGAGATAATCAACCTAGTGCATGTTGATATAGGAAACTAGCCTCTAGTGAGTCGTTAATGAAGGTCAAACATCTCTTGAAGGAAGAGGGATAATCATCTTCGACTCTCATCAAAGGGCTAATCATCTCTGATCCTCATAAGCCATGCGTGCTTGGAGAAGTGAATCTCTAAAGTGACAAAAGAGTGGTCCTATATTCTTGTAGTAGGGAGAACACATGAAGACAAAATGGTCCTTAGTGTTAGGCTCTAAGAAGTAAAGTTAGAAAATACAATGATCTAAGGGAATATGATGATTTATCTCAATGTCAAGCTAGTGGGATAAAACTTTGAGTTGGGTAAGAGGGGCCCTTAGGATGTAAGGAAGCTGGAGTTTGGTATGTAACCCCATGTGATGGATGAGCCCATCCTTATGTTGGACATAAAATGATAGCACGGGGTAATGATATCTTAGCATGACAATAACTCTTTGTATCCTATTTGGTCTGTTCCTCAAAGGTATGGTCCTCAAATGTCATCCTTATATACAAGGGTACATGTGAACATTGAGTGAATTAGACGAAGCTTTAATTGAATCTTTTGAAGTTGGAGCTCAAAACATTGTTTTTCAAAGGTGGTAATGGCCACATATCTCTTGCTTAGTCTAACCTCTATTGTCAAAGCCAAGCTAAAGCATGGTCTAGAGCATAGGAGTTTCAAATACACATATGAAGAAACTACATCAACCTTATAACCTTACAAGGAAGAATCATAGTGCTTATCTCCCTTTCAAGAATGTTAAAGGTCACAAAATTTTTTGCCACAGATTAACCTTGAAGTTAACAAAGTTAACAAGTATAAAAAAAAAATCTAAAATGTCATGTTGTGTTCAAAAGTTCCTCACCAAGTAGAACATGACAATAATGTCATCCACAAATAGGATAATTACAATATAGAGTCCAAAGAGTAAAGAACCATCTATGAGTCCAAAGAGTAAAGAACCATCTATGACACCCAATACCTCTGATATAATTTTCTTAACTTATTAATATAAAATCCAAAAATATATGGAAAAGAATAGACAACCTTATTTAACTTCATTAGTACAGTGAACCTCCTTTATTTTGTCCATGCACATCACAAAATCTTTTCTGACAATGTAGCAATTGAATCGAAAAGAAAAATGAAAGATGTCATGTACGAAATATATGTATGCAGCAACAAAATGACACAATGTTCACGGGAACATTAGAAAGTATTATTAAATATTATAATTCAACAAAACGACAAACTGTTCGGGAGAGTATTAGAAAGTATAGAATATAACAACACAAAAAAAATAATGCACATCGTCTGCCAATGAAATATGGACACTAATAATAAGACAATAAAGTACTGCCCGGTGCAGATTCTTAATGTATTAATACGTGCAATGTTAGACATATATCTATGTGAGTACGCATTCATTCATGAACTCAGACTATCCCAAAGCAATCAACGTAAGACAAGGGGCAATAGTTACACAATATTGCCCCAACTAATGTTGTATAATTTGGAAAACATGTGGAACTTGAATTGATTAGTTAATCGATTAGAAGTTATAAGTTTGCAGAATGTCGTTTTTTGATTTTTTAAAACAATTTTATAAAGTTGCTTGCAACAATCATTACAATCGATGTACACTATAGTTGATGTGCATGGATCTATGCAAGTTGGATTTGATGTGCATGCATCTATACACTTGGATGCTCTATTTGTCCTCTACAAGATTTCATGGCCCTCTCCACCAACTACCATATATGTTTCACTTACTATATGTCTAATGCTTTTAAGATACACAACTCATTAAAATATAATAAGATTAAACATAATTATCAAGTTGATGAGAATCCTTTAGAATTTATATTTTTTTTAAAGGTTGTAGTTAGTTATTGGTTTTACCCTAGTTTTGAAAAATGATGATACCGGTAGCACCCATTTTTTGTGGGGTTAAAATTACCACCTTTTAAAATCATGATCTTAAAAACCTTATAATGTTGTCAACAAAAGACTTAAAATCAACCCTTAATTTGAAAAATTGTGTTATCAATAACCCTCTTTTTAGGAGATTACTTTTTCCAAGGAAAAAATACATGTTTAAAACAAAAATTATTATTATTATTATTATTTAAATACATTCTAAAATTTTAATTAAAAATTAAAAAAAAATGGCACATTAACACCCTCTTTTATTTTTTATTTTTAGAATTCCTAAAATTTTATTTAAAAAAAAAAAAACATTAAAACACACGCACACACACAAAAATAATTTAAAATGAAATTATTATAAAAATGAATTAAAACAAAAACTTAAAAAAAAACAAATATTAATTAAAAAAATCAAATAAAAAATTTGAAAAAAAAAGGTTAATAAAAATAAATAAATAAACCAAATCAAATAAGGGGGGGATCCATGGGAGGGGTGATTTCCAAAATCACTCGCGCCCCCTTTCTCCCTTGTCCACCACTCCACCTTCCTCCCTCCCCTAGTAGCTCTTGTTTTGAACAGTGATATGTGGGAAGCGAGGGGAGGGAAGGGGTTCCACCCTTACTCACTACTTATTTGAGTGGTGGGGTAGAGCCCCCTCCCTCCCCTTCCTTCCCACACCCCATGACTCTAAGAAATAGTCAAGGGCAGATCTGCCTCCCTCCCTTCCCTTCCCACACCTTGCCACTCAAATGAGCAGTAGGGAAGGGAAAATCCCACTCCCTCCCCTCCCTTCCCACACCCCCATTACTCAAATGACTAGTGATTGTGGGGTGTGGGGGGAGGGGGGCAACAGGTAGGAGGGCGAGGCAAGGGGAGTGGGGGGATCAAGAGGTGGGGTGTTAGGATATTTAGAAAATTAGGAGTTAAGATAAATTGGTGTATCTTTATGTAGAGTCTATTTCTTTAGTGTGCATTGGTATGCATTTGTAATTATTTAATCCAATGATCACTATATATGGGTCATTTGTGAATGATCGGTTATGAGAAAATCATATGTCAATTTTTTATTTTTATTTTGCATTAATATATTTCCTAAAGTGGCCACGTTGGTTGGGGTTGTGGATTATTTCCTTGTTTGAGGGTTTTAACCACGTAATACATCGATGTACTGATATTTGATTTGTTCACATTAGTGTTTTCTTAAGGTGTTCATCTTATGTGGAAATACTCTATTAATCGAACAAGGTATCAGATCACATATGAATACTCGTTGTCATTGTTGATCAAGATCATAAACCTATGTCATTGCATGCATTAAAATATTTCTAGATTCTATTATTTCTATGCATTTCTAGGCCGAGAGAGTTATTCCACTATGTTTGAAGTATTTCTTTTAGTTGAAAACACTTCTCATTTCACACGAAAAGGTTTTCGTTTTCCCAAGATATATTGTTTTTTGTCAAATTTGAAGGTATATAATTTCATTACAGTTTTTTTTTTAAATATATATTGTGTTAATTTTCAGTTTTTCTATTTATATTTCTAGTTTTCTACCTTTCTATTTTTCATATGTTCTTTGTTGTGCATTTTGTGTGGTCTCAGCAAACCAAAAATATAGCGGAAAGCATTTTCCTTTTTGCATATGCTCTTTGCTTCGTGCTTTATGTGATTTTAACAAATTATAAACATAAAGAGAAATTGCATTGGTTAGGTAGGATAACTAAGATCTAACCCTCATCTTGTCTAGTTTTATATTTTTTTTTTCAAAATTTCATTTGTTTTTGTGTGTGGTTGTGTTGAAGACTTTTGCAAGCAAAATTAAGGATTTTGGAGGTAAGCACACACTTTGAGATAAATAATTTAAAAAAGGAAAAAAAAGAAGAAGTCCTTCATCACATTTATTATATATTTTGCATTAACTCATTTCGTTAAAAGTTACTTTATCAAACAAGTGTTGCATGGCAGTGTAGTCCCTAGCGGGTTGGAATGGGAATAAATGCACATGTATGGAGGGACCGTAGGAGAATGAGAAGCCCGAAGTACCAGAGACACATGGAAACTATCGTGGACATGTGGCAAGCAACAAGCAGGACATGTGGTATCCATGTAGAAAAGGACATGTGGCACTCTACGACACGTCATCCATAAGACATCAGGCTGCTACATGACTCCAGGATTTTTCAATCCAAAAAAAACACAGTTCCCCCAAGGCCCAAAGCCCTGAAGAGTCAGAGTCCCGAATTCCCGAATTAGTTAATGATAATATTATACTAATATCGGGTTAACAATTAGTTAGTGAGAAAGTCACTTTGTGAGAAACTTGTTCCATCGCTAAATATGGTGAGGGGAGTTCTAAAATTGGTAGGTTGGTAAAAATTTAGTAGGGACGCTAAAGTTCCAGGGTTGCCCAAATCGCACATTGGAAACTGATCGATGACTCACATTCATTTTAGAAAGAGAAGGTGCCCAAGCGTTAATCTCCTAGAACAATTTTGGCATTGAAACCATTTAGTTTTTGAAAGTATTCTCATTCTAATTACACCGTGTTTTTCACAATCCATATTTCTTTTATTTTCTTAATAAGATTCCATAATTTTTCCTATTCCCAGTAGTGCAACAGATAGGTACTAAAAAGAACAGATATCTCCATCACTTGTAACTTGATATATTGTTGGAGTCTGACTTGCCATCTTGGAAATTTTCGTTCCTACATCGTAGGTTTTATCTCTTTAATGTATTTATGAAATTCATTTATAATTGTCTTTGTATACATCCAACTAACTGTCATCCCAATATTTAGAGTTAACTTCAATTTCCATAGTCAATTCTTTAATTTTTCCCATGGACAAAGCAAGCAACATCCATTTCATTTTATTAAATAGATCATCTGGCTTGTCTGTCTCTATATGTGTTAGGATAAATAAAGTTATATGTGGTGGCAAAAAACTCCATATATATATTTTTGAAAATCTTTTTAGTGTCGAAGATTCTTTGATATTCTTGTGTGACCTCTGTGTTTGCTAGTTTTTTCTATATATTAACACACACCTAACATGATTGTTTATTTTCACGAGTTTTCATCTCATTGAATTTAATTTAAACCATGTGAAAAGAAGGTGTCGAGACAGAGGAAGATTCCCTTTTCCTGAAACTTTTGTCTGTGAGCAACAAGCCCACTTTGCAGAGGTTGATCTGCAATTTCTCTCCAGGAAGAGGGCATCTTTGTAACATGCCTATCCAATTGAAATATTTGTAAGAACTAAAATATTTGTAAGATGCCTATGAAAGTTCAGTATAGTACCAACTGATATATTTGTAACATGTCTATCCATTTGATTGTTTTTTGGCAATGCTAAATTTTTTTGAAGGCTTTTATTTCTGCAGATATTCTTGTAGATGTATTTACAAGTCTGTTGACCCTTGAATATGTTAGGACTGAAACAAAAACCTAACGAGGATGTCAATCCTACTGCATTTTTATAGATGTGGTACTCCTCTTTTTTTTTTTTTTTTTCTCTGGGGCGTGTATAGTTCAAATGTGGGACTTAGAGAAAGTCCTTCGTAATGACTTAAAGCAATACAAAATGATAGAAAATGTTTTTCTTATTTTCTGAAATAAAGGTTCCTGGAAAATAGGACTAGGAATCACACACACATTAAACATTCAAATTAAATAAACACAATTTCCTGACATCCAACATAGTTTAAGATAAATATTTATGAGCACATAAACATAAAAGAATATGATCGACATGCATAAAGAGAAATAACTTTGGTCCCCAAGGTGTAGGACAGTCGGTGATGGAGTGTGTTGTTAAGCCACTCCGTGATGTTAAAGTCATCGGTTTGAAACCTGCGGGGACAAAAAATCCAACCATGTTAAGGGTTGGTGTGGCTCAGGCCGGGTGCGATCCCCGGGTGATTTTGATGGCTTAGATGCCCCTGAGTCGCGGTTTCTCAAGCCACAGGTTAATCGCGTAGCCAAAAGGTCCCACACAAATTAACAAAAAAAAAAGAGAACTAACTTTGCATTATGAAAACAAGGTTACAAGGCACCGTTGAGATTGTTCCTGAAATAGTTTTCTTTGAAATTTCTCAAAAAATAATAATGTCTGTTACATATTCCTCGAATGTGTTTGTCATATAGAATAGGATTGGGGCTCTCGTTGACCATAAAATAAATAAGTACAAGAAATAGGAATGTAGAAAGAAGAAGTGGGTGATGATAGACAGTAAGACCTGGAAATAAGAAATTGGAAGTTATCAGTCTTTGGTTAGACATTTCTATTTAAAGAGGTGGAATAAATGGATTGATAAAGAAAGCAGGATGTGATCAGTATAGACTTACTATGATGGTATCACTCTCCCCTTTTGTTATCTGGTTGCTGATGCCTTTTTATTTCTCTCGTCGACGGTGACTGGAATCGTGCCAACTGCTTGTTGCCCTTTGTCGGTGAGCTTGTTGATTTCCCTTTGGATCCATTCTTCAATGTAGCTTCTCATGGGGGCCATGTTGATCTCATGCTGGATTTTTATGTTGAAAATCTCGCTTTCTAATTCCCTTAGATCGATAGAAATATTACGCAGAGCCTCTTCAATTTCTTGATTTTTTACTAAATAGTCCACTAGCCAGTTGTCCATGTCATCCTCGTCATATTCAAGGATGCCATAAAACTTTTCAAAAGACAACCCCTTAAAAATCTCAACTTGTTCATCGAAGGATTGCTTGGTTAATAACAAGGAGTTGAGGATTACTTTGGGGTCTTGGACCTCGTTGGTACTTCCGGCTAAGACTATTTCGGCCATCTTTCTGAATAATTCTTCTTTCTTTGATACGACTTGTTCACATGATAGGACAATGAGATGTAGGTTATTAATTTTCTCTTTCCAGCATGCATTTAATTGTTTGATCCAATTTGGGGAGGGGAGATCTTCTTCTCTTCTTCTCATTTCTGTCATGTTGGTGACTTTGATGCCAAAAGGGACGACCGCGTCTAGATAGAAACCTTCTTCATTTTTTAAATCCACTTAAAAATATTCCTGGAGGGCATGTGCCTTCGTTCCAAAGGAAGTTATACTTTTTGATGTTTCCCAGGCTTCAGTAATTAGCTCCATTATTTTCTTGATATTCTTCTCCACATAGCCTCTACACATTGTGAGGAGGCTGGAGGATCCTTTTAACTTGGCTACAAGGGTGGCAAGCATGATTATTGCTAAGGGACTAAAAATCACTAGGATAGGAATCAAAGCTTCCTCCAATTCCTTGATTCGGTCCTTCAGTTTGACATTCTCCGCCTCAAGGCCTCCAATGGAATCATCAAGAGCATCCTCGGCTGCTTGGTGAATTTGGGAGATTTGGGATGGCTGCATGTTCCTAAGGTTAATCTCTGAACGAGATTTCCCTTTATTATTTCTTACATCTATCTTTTCAATAATTAAATTTTTAGATTCGCTGTAAAAAAAAACGATCTGGAATACGAAGGATTCATCTTCGTAAAAAATCTTGATCTCATCTATTTCCGTTAAGGGATTATGGTAGATCGCGTCCCCAGGATGATCAACGTTGGGGAATAAGTTTTTGAGATCAGTCTCAAGCTCCATGTCTTCAAGGGAGAAGACATGTATATCACTTTTAGTTCGGGGCTCTTCCGCTTCTTGCAAAATGTTTTTTCTCTTCTTCCTCATGGGAAGCTTGTGAGAACTATCAATTTTACCTGGAGGAGGGTTCTTACCTCTTCCTCTGCTTGAAGAATTGTGGGTTTATTTATTACTAGGGTGGGTCGTTGGAGCGAATCTACGGGATGTTGTACTCTTGGGAGTGGCAGTTGGGGATTGGACACTCTTCTCACCGGGGCCTTTTCCCTATTGTTTGTACAATTCATTGGTGCTTTGCAATGTCTCTAGGTTTCCAGCGTCAGGAGCAGGAGTGTTCTCGTCATTGTCTCTCTCTTCATTCATGAGTTTATGGATAAAAGAATTGTTGAATCCAATTGCTAGTAAATGTTGGCTCTGATAATCTCAACATCTTGAGGAATACCTTAGGTGACAAAGAAACAGGAGATTGGTCCTGTAGTGGAATAATTATTTGGCTTGAAATATATCTCTCGGCGCACCAAGAGGCCATCTCCTTACCGTCAAAGACTTCAGGGACACATCCTGCATGAACAATTCCAAACGTACAAATTACTTCCTTATGGGCGGAAGGGGATGCGTAGTAAGAATATGCCCTGGACCTCTGGAAGAGGAGGGTTCTTACCTCCTCCTTAGCTTGAAGAAATGTGGGTTTATTTCTTACTAGGGTGCATCGTTGGAGCGAATCTCCAGGATGTTGTACTCTTGGGAGTGGCAGCTGGGGATTGGACATTCTTCTCACCAGGGCCTTTTCCCTATTGTTGTACAATTCATTGGTGCTTTTCAATGTCTCTAGGTTTCCAGCGTCAAGAGCAGGAGTGTTCTCATCATTGTCTCTCTCTTCATTCAGGAGTTTATGGATAAAATAATTGTTGAAGCCAACTGCTAGTAAATGTTGGCTCTGATAATCTCAACATCTTGAGGAATACCTTAGGTGACAAAGAAACAGGAGAGTGGTCTTGTAGTGGAATAATTATTTGGCTTGAAATATATCTCTCGGTGCACCAAGAGGCCATCTCCTTACTGTCAAAGACTTCAGGGACACATCCTGCACGAGCAATTCCAAACGTCCAAATTACTTCCTTCTGGGCGGAAGGGGATGCATAGTAAGAATATGCCCTGGACCACTGGAAGTTCTGGTCATCATGCCTGAAGGTTTTTATTGTATCTCCACAGAGCTGATGTCGAGCTGCTACCATAAGTTGACGAGAATGTTTGTTTGCTCTAGATGATGTTTGAAATGAACACTCAGAAGGGATAATATAACCCTCCGCAAATATTGGTTTAATGGGTATGAATGGGAGATCTCCTCAAGCCTTTCGCTCATTAATGACAATCTCTATTTTTCCTTCATGATGAGATGTTAACATTAAATCTTACTAATTTCATACTTAGAAAGAAGTGTGAAGGTGGCGGGGACAACGAAGAGCGATTAAGGATTGGAGATTTCGTGAACCCACCAACCCGATGACCTGTGAAAGAAATTCCATGATGTTTGAAATGAACACTTAGAAGAGATAATATAACCCTCCACAAAACTTGGTTTAATGTGCATTAATGGGATATCTCCTCGAGCCTTTCGCTCATTAATGAACATCTTTATGGTTCCTGCATGATGAGTTGTTAGCATTAAATCTCACTAATTGCATATTTAGAAAGAAGTGTTAAGGTGGCGGGGAGAAGGAAAAGGGATTAAGGAATGGATAAGTATGGAAAGAGGTCAATCATGCTTCAAAAGAGGGTCACAAGGGATACTCAGAAGAGGTGAGGGCCCGATGGTCAAATTGTATGTCTCAGAAATTTTGAGTGAAAAATGTGTAACATGAAAGAGGGCATGATGGGGTAGTCCAGCAGTCAATTTGTATATCGCGGAACTCCGGGTGTTGTTGGTAGGTCACAGAAAAATGGAAGCACAATCTTGAGCTCGCCTTTCCGAGAACCCACAATCGAAAAATTGGCTAAGTATGGAATGGGGAAGCAGTCGGTCGGACTCTTTTTCGGTAATATATTGAAATTTGTAATGGATATCCCATTACATGGAAAGATATTTTCTGCATGTTTCTAAACAAGTTGTGTAGGGATAGTCAGTATGACTATCTCCTCGAGCCTTTCACTCATTAATGAAAATATTTACGGTTGCTGCATGAACATACTTTCCTGATAAAAATCTCACTCAGGAAAGAAGTGCGAAGGTGGCGGGCACGGGGAACAACGATTAAGAATTGGAGATTTCATGAACCCACCAACCCGACGATCCATGAAAGAGATTCCAAGAAATGGCCAAGTATGGAAAGCAGTCAATCAGGCTTCAACATAGGGTGACAAGCAATCCTCAGGAGACGTGAGGGCCCAATGGTCAAATTGCATGTCTCAAAATTTTTGAGTGAAAAATGTGTAACACGGAAAGAAGTGCGAAGGTGGCGGGCACGGGGAACAACGATTAAGAATTGGAGATTTCATGAACCTACCAACCCAAAAATCCACGAAAGAGATTCCAAGAAATCTCCAAGTATGGAAAGTGATCGGTCAAGCTTAAAAATAGGGTGACAAGGGATCCTCAGGAGACGTGAGGGCTTGATGGTAAAATTGTATGTCTCATAACTTTTGAGTGCAAAATGTGTAACATAGAAGAGGGAATGATGGGGGAGTCCGACGGTCAATTTGTATATCGCAGAACTTCGGGTGTTGTTTGTAGGTCACAAAACAATGGAAAGAAGTGCAAAGGTGGTGGGAATAGGGAACAACAATTAAGAATTGGAGATTTCGTGAACCCGCCAACCCAACGATCCGTGAAAGATATTCCAAGAAATGGTGAAGTATGGAAAGCGGTCGGTCGGGATTCAAAATAGGGTGACAAGGGATCCTCAAGGGACGTGAGGGCCCGATGGTAAAAAATTTTGTCTCAGAAATTTTGAGTGAAAAATGTGTAACACGGAAGAGGGCATGATGGGGGAGTCTAGCGGTCAATTTGTATATCACGAAACTCTGGGTGTTGTTTGTAGGTCATGGAACAATGGAAGTGCAATCTGGAGCCTACCTGCCTGGGAACACGCGATCTAAAAAGTGGCTAAGTATGGAATGGGGAAGCGGTCGGTCAGAGTTGTGATATAAAAGCATGAGTGGAAATGTGAACACGTGAGTCCGTGAACTCGTGCACTTAGACATTTTTAGAAAAATGACTAAGTAACCAGAAAGAGAAAGTAGAGGGGAAAAAGAAAGGGGAATTCAGTTAAGTATAGAAGAGGGAAAAGAAGGGGATAAAAGAGAGTGGGAAAATAGAAAAGGGGAGGGAAATTTTTGGAAGCGGGAATTGGTCTCAAACAAGCCCCATTGTTGAGAAATCATCATTTTCTAGTCCAATATTTTATCCACATAATCGTTTTGTATTGTGTTTGTATCATTAAAAAGGGTGTGAGAAAATGAAAATATAAACTATAACTTGATTTTTTTTTATAACTATGTATATTTGATTTACAGGCACTATTGATGTTTGGATTTTATAGATAACAATGGGTTAGCATAATTTTGCATTCTTATTGTGATAAGGCCTTAAAAAAACTAGAATAAGTAACAATTTTTTCCAATTCAATTCTCACACAAAAAAATTCTCTAATCCCATAATATTCATCTTTTTCGATCCCATAATAGGGAGGTTGATTTGGTAGATTGGGATATTGGTCATTTCAAGCGACTGGGGTACCTTAGCGAATGCTTTAATGAAGATTTGTTTTTATTGCAACCTGTGGGAGTAATTGTGTTTTTGATACATTGTTTAATGACTTGAAATATTATTTTAAGTATTAAAATTCTTCCAGAAGATTATTCATTGAATGGTTTGCTATTTCCCTATGTTTTTACCACTATTATTCCACTTGTTTGTCATTACTCTGCTACCAGCTAAGGCGAACCCTCATCCATATAATATTTCTAATTTGACCATGTTTTTTAATTGGTGAAACAACCCTCTAACTTACCAACACATTCAAAAGAACGACCATTCCAAACTTTCGGTGGCCTGGTTCTACCCTTTAGCACTCAGGTGCATACTTTATGAGAAACAATAACTATGAAGTCAATTAGAAAACTCTACAGGATCTTCAATCAAATAATAGAGAAAGTGAGTCATAGTTATACTTTCCAGGATATGTTTGCATAAGAGAAGCATCGAAAAGCTATAGAGAAATCAATGGAGGGTTGTTTAAATAAACTTATTGTACTGTCAACTTGACTGTTAGTATAACAATGACGAACTTGAATTTTAATTTTTTGGTTGATATCATAGCCCCATTTGACTTCATCTAGCATATATCAATTTTTTTCAAAATATTTGTGAAGAATTTTGGTAATTTCATTAATAATGTAAAAGTTCTCAAATAGAGGCCAGGGGATGGACAACCAATTGTATGCTTCCTTCTCGAGTGAAGGAATTAAGGAAGCGAGAGGGAAATAAGAGATCGTTCGCCCAGTAAGGTTGAGATGAGAACGAAACTTCTTGGGCAGGGCCCCAACTCCCGCATCGTGAATTAGTATTTCTATGTTCTATCTACATTACGAATGGAATTAAATGTTGGTTCGAAATTTTTTGTGAAATTCATTTATGTTTCCATAGAAGCCTCATGTGATCGACACAATGCATTGTCACATAATTGTTCCATGCTTAATATTTGATCAAATTACTTTAGTCGATACAATATTTAAGAATTATGAGACTATCGAACCATGTAAACGAGAAGAGGTGTTAAATCCAACAAAGAAGCCCCAACCAAGATTCCAGGGCAATTTTTGAATAGTAAATCAATAAGAAAAATAGTGGGTAATATATATTTATCCATAGACATTGGATTGAGTTCTTTGCACCAAAGCATTGAACATACTTGTGATAAATGCAGGTAGAGGAGTTACACAAAAAAAACATGCATACAATTTTGTGTTGTTCATCTAGTGCAACAACATGCAGAAAAAATCGGCAAGCTCTTGAACATCCATACAAAATTGATTATCATGCTTTTTTAGGAACTCCTTGCAGTGTTCTCCTCTAAAGGTCAATGTTGGCTCGAATAATTTCAACATCTTGCGGAAGAACTGAGGTGACAAAGAAACATGATACTGATCCTACAATTAAATAATTATTTGTCTTGATATATATCTCTCAGCGCACCAAGAGACCATCTCCTTATAGTCAAAGACTTCAGGGACACAACTTGCACGAGCAATTCCAGAAGTCCAAATTACTTCCTTCTGGGCAGAAGGGGATGAGTAGTAAGAATATGCCCTGGACCACTAGAATTTATGGTCATCATTCCCTAAGGTGTTTACTGTATCTCCATAGAACTGTTGTTGAGATGCTGCCATAAGTTGATGAGAATGTCTATTTTCTCCAGATGATGTTTGAAATGAACACTCATAAGGGATAATATAACCCTCCACAAATCTTGGTTTAATGCGTATCAATGGGAGATCTCCTCGAGCCTTTTGTTGATTAATGACAATATCTGCAGTTCCTGTGTAATGAGTTGTTACCATTAAAGATTACTAATTTCATACTTAGAAAGAAGTGTGAAGGTGGTGGGGATGATGAAGAATGATTAAGGATTGGAGATTTCATGAAGTCGCCAACCCGACGACGCACGAAAGAGATTCCATGATGTTTGAAATGAACACTTGAAAGGGATAATATAACCCTCCACAAATATTGGTTTAATGCATATTAATGGGAGATCTCCTTGATCCTTTCGCTCATTAATGACAATCTTTATGGTTCCTGCATGATGAGCTATTAGCATTAAATCTTAATAATTGCATACTTAGAAAGAAGTGTGATGGTGGTGGGGACGATGAAGAGAGATTAAGGATTGGATATTTCATGAACCCGTCAACCCGATGAACCGCAAAAGAGATTCCAAGAAATGGCCAAGTATGGAAAGCGGTCAGTTGGGCTTCAAAATAGGGTTACAAGTTATACTCAGGAGACATGAGGGCCCGACAGTCAAATTGTATGTCTTTGAACTTTTGACTACAAAATGTGTAACATGAAACAAGGAATGATGGCGAAGTTTGGAGATAAATTTGTATATTGTGAAACTCCGGGTGTTGTTTGTAGTTCGCGGAATAATGGAAGTGAAATGTTGAGCATGTCTTCCTGGGAACCGGTGATCTAAAAAGTGGCTAAGTATGGAATGGGGAAGTGGTCGGTTGGACTCGTGATATAAAAGCATGAGACATTTTCGGAAAAATGACTAAGTAACCAGAAAGGGAAAGTAGAGGGGAAAAAGAAAGGGGAATTTGGTTGTCAATTTGTATATTGGGTAGGGCGCAAAACAATGGAAGCGCAATCTTGATCCTGCCTGGTCGGGAACTCATGATCGAAAAAGAGGCTAAGTATGGAATGGGGAAGCGGTCAGTCGGATTCATGATATAAAAGCATGAGTGGAAATGTGAACGCGTGAATTCGCCAACCCGCACACTTAGACATTTTCCGAAAAACGACTAAGTAACTAGAAAGGGAAAGTAGAGGGGAAAAAGAAAGGGGAGGGAAATTTTCAGAAGCGGGAATTGGTCTTAAAAAATCCCCATCGATGGTATTAATAGTAACTATGAAGTGAATTAGACAATTGTACAAGATCTTCAATAAAGGAATAAAGAAAGTAAGTCATAGTTATACTTTCTAGGATGTGTTTGCATAAGAGAAGCATCGAAAAGCTATAGAAAAATCAACGAAGGGTTGTTCAATTAAAATTATTGTACTGTCAACTAGACCGTAAGTATAACAATGACGAATTCAAATTTCAATTTTGTGTGGTTGATATCATATTCCCATTCGAATTCAGCTAACATATATCCTTTTATTTCAAAATATTTCTGAAGAAGAGTTTTGGTAATTTCATCAATCAAGTAAAAGTGTTGAAATGAACTACATATTACATTTTCTTCACAAAGCTTACATTAAAAGGAAAGGTAGGTCTTGTATATTCTTTAATATCATAGAAAAACATCTAAGATTATGAATCTATCATCCAACCATAATTCAAAAAATGATCCCATGAGAACTTTGAACTACAATACAAAAACACATGAACAAAAGTTTGCCAAACACAAGACAAAAAAAAATCATCGAAGATTGGGCATTGTATCCCATCTATAACCAAATCCCCAAATGGGCACCAAGAAATTTTTTGATTACTATATTACTATGAACCAAGATCACTATGAACATTTTCTTCTGATAGTACTATGAACCAATATCATGTTGACCTAACAATGTTCTAACATTACTAGTTCTGGAAAAGAGTGTCAACATTTAACTTAATGGAGTTTGAACAATGCCAAATTTGCAATATTATTGAAAATGCCCAATCATTCCATTAAGAGGAGCAAGCCATTTTGATGGCTCAAAGGATGGACCCAATTTATTCACAGTTGGGTATTTTGTATGAGGTCTTTCTCATGCTTCTCATTCTTGGACTCAAGAATCTTATGCGCTTCCAGTTCACTTTGTCATGGCACTATAAAACTCTATTCCAATTGATATATTCATCCACTTGGCTATCCACTGTATATAGAATGTATCTCCCCAAAGTCCTCTCTCATGTGGAGGTAGGGTTGCATATGCAGAGAACCACATCTTTGAAAGATACGTATTGACATCATGTATTCCATGTAATTGGTAAAGAAAATCAGATCCCATTTCATATTGATATGACTCTAATGCCTCAATGTTTCCATTTTCTAAAAATCCAAGAAATGATATATCAATCCATTGTGCAACTCAGTCAAGGAATAACGAAAGTGTAATAGAACTTGAAATGCATCGAAGAGAAAATCTCCTGTAGTATACGAAAAATGCATCTAATCTAAAAATGGCATTGTTACATAATACATAGTCGATGTGGTCATGTATAATGGAGTGTGCATCTATTCGATATAATTCGACATCTGTTGCTTGCTCAATCTTTTAAGTTGTGATTTTCAAGATGTTTCTTAGTTATGTTTAGATAATATGAAAATATCAAAAAAGATAAGTATAAGTTTAGGAGTGCATACCAACTTTGATATATATCCTTCAACCTTTGTTCGTCTCAAATCCAGTGCTCTATGGTTGTTGTAGCACATGACAGAGAAACAAATCTATAGTTAGTGCCCAACCATATAGAAGAGATAATGCAAATAAAACAATAGTATCAATTTTCTCAGTACAAAGATTGAGTATTTAGCTAGCAAATCAAAAAACATCATCCCAACAATTTTATGTGTGTAAAGCGCATTTCATAAACTATATAGAAAATATTTAGCTATCAAATCGAAAAACACTGCCCTAACAATTTTTTGTGTGTCAAGCCCATTGGCCAAAATAAATTTGACAATTTAACAATCTTTTTTTCGTCTTCTCAACAACTATTGGAAGTCTAAACCCTTATAAGAGTTCTATTTATCATGTGGGAGGATACTCCAAAATCAACATTAATGTTTGGACCCAGCTCATTTTGTGTTTTATCTTCATCCTTTACCTAGGATTTGCATTTCAGGTCATGGAAATTTCTCGTTATAACTTACTGAAATATGTCACCAATAAATATGGATAATGCCTGACAATGGTGTGCAATTTTGTTGCAGCTTGGTTACCTTTGTATCATACTTAGCCCTTCTACACCTACTTGTAGTTTTCTTCTACAAGAAAATTTTGCAAATGCATGTAGGTACTCATTCTCGGGCAAGGTGGGAATATCATCGAGGGTATGGTGGGAAGGATAAATAATTTCCTTATGCAATTGAGGTGTTAGATTTCCACTTCGTCACATAAGGAAAAGGACTAGAGTTTGTAATGCTAGAAAAAATGACAGCCGGAGTTGTGTAGACGACATTGGCATACGCATGGTGTAGAGTTTGGGGGAAAAATTGGAGGAAAATTTAAGAGAAGGAGGAAAAGATATGCTAACCTCTATGGAAAGTCTGCAGGATAGGAATGATGAATAAATACCTAAACATTCTTACTTGAAAACTGTAAATAGTAAACAGTAGAGAACAAATACAAATGAAACTATGGTATTGAAACTTACTCGTCAATGATGAATGACAAAATCACAGTTCCAATTGCAAGTGCAAGATTTCAACCCTGAAAAGTGCAACAAGAGGTCCTGGAAATACCCAGGATTTGCATTTCAGGGCCTGGAACTTTTTCTTTATAACTTACTAAAATATGTCACCGATAAAGATGGATAATGCTTGACAATGGTGTGCAATTTTGTTGCATATTTGATTACCATTGTATCATACTTATCCCTTATACACCTACCTGCAGTTTTCTTCTACAAGAACATTTTGCAGAGGCAACAAGCTTGACATCGTCTTTTCATGTGAAAGACATGGGTTCAATTCCCTTAAGGGATAGGTAGGTACTCATTCCTAGGCAAGGTGGGAATATTATCGAGGGCAAGGTGGGAAGGCTAAATAATTTCCTTATTCAATCGAGGCATTATTTTCCACTTCGTCACATATGACAAAGGACCGGGATTTGTAGTGCTAGAAAAAATGATAGTCATAGTTGTGAAGATGACATTGGCATGCACATGGTGCAGAGTTTGGGGAAAAATTGGAGAAAAATTTAAGAGCACAAGGAAAACATATGTCAACCTCTATGGAAAGTCTACATGATAAGAATGATGAATAAATAATTAAACCTTCTTACTTGCAAACTGTAAAGAGTAAACGATGAACAAAAAATACAAATGAAACTATGGTATTGAAACTTACTCATCAATTATGAACGGAAAAATCGTAGGTCCAATTGCGGGTGGATAATTTGAACCCTACAAAGTGAAAAAAAAATTCCAACTGCGGGTGCAGGACTCAAACCTTGGAAATTTGAAGCAAACAAAAGAAAGCAACAAGCAACAAACCAGTGAGAAAGCACCAATAGGTCCAACTGCAGGTGCAGGACTTCAGCCTTGCAAAATTGAACCAAACAACAACAAGAAGCAACCAACGAACGAGTGAACAAGAAACAACCAGTGAATGAATAAAGAATATATGTATCTTCAATGATGACTAAATTTCATTCCAAACATAGAAGAAATATAAAACATATGATGACTATGCAAGTGGCGGTGGACAACAATATTGCCCAAATTAATTGCAAGATTGTATGCAAAAAGTGGAGGAAAAATGTAGTTTGATAGGCCTATTTAAGTAAACATTTAAGCTTTTTAGGCTTGTTTAAGGGTCTCGTAGTATGTAAAAATTTAAGCTGTCAGGCCGATTCAAGTACCCCAAAAAGATTGTTAATGCTCAAAACTTTTGGTATGTAAACATTTCAATAAAAATAAAAAATTAAAAAAGAGCGTCGATGCTCAAAACTTTGGATATCTAAACATTTAAAACATTGGGAATAGTGAAGCTGGAAATAAGACTTCGAATCTATTCTCCAATGAGATGATGACAAATAATTATTTTTTATTATATAAAAAATAACGCTTTCTATTCTCTAGTTCTAACAATAGAGATTGTGCAAAACTTTATAGTCAAAGGGCAACTTAATATGAAGTCAATGATTTATCGATCGCTATAGTCCCTCTACGCCTTCGGTAGGGACTAATCAGATATCTTCACTATTTCTTTTTATTAAATTATTTTTTGAAAACGTTCATGCAACTTTAAGTTATTACATAAATTTATTATAAAGTATATTTCACTTAAATTATAAAATAACTTTAATGTAATTTTTTTAAGGTACTTTTTGCATGCAACTTTAATTTATAAAGTAACTTCATTGTAAAAATGATTTTAATTTATTTTATAAAAATTGGCCACTTCATGTAAAAATAAACTTAGAGGGAAAGTTAGAGAAGAAAAGGAATATGTTTTTATTTAGGAACTTGATTGTGCACTCATCACCACATGGGTCATTCTCTACCTGCCACATCACACTTTCGTTACATTTTATGCCTTCTTAAAAAACACATAAATTTGACATCTAGAATCTGTTTTCTTTTAAATTTCCAACTTTTTTGACAGTTTTCCATCCACACAATCAATTTTTTATTTTGAATCCATCTTACTTGCATGTTTTAACATGGTTAGTCCAAGTGATGTTTTTCTTACTAGTTCACATTACTTCTTACCTACATGTTTTTAACATGTTTATTCTAAGTGATCTTTTTCTTACCAGTTCACATTAATTCTTACCTGTATGTTTTAACATGGTAAGTCTAAGTGATCTTTTGCTTACTAGTTCAAACTACTTCTCATGGAAATCACATATGGAAGATGTACTAAAAAGTAAAGGATTTTACTGGATTACCTTAGGAAAATAAACTATCCCCATGGATGCCTAAAAAAATCCAAATGGGATGATAAAAATGATGAAACACATGGATTAATCAAAATGTCCATCTCTAGTGATTTACGGTTTCACCTTCAAAGAGTCGGCAAACCAAATAACACTTGGAAAAAGTTGGAAACCATATTTGGTAAACACAATGAGATTTGAGCCAACCATCTTGAAAATCAATTGATTTCTTTAAATCCTAGTGATTTCTCTTGTATTGAAGATTATCTATCTAAGTTAAAAACAATTAGACTTTTACTTGAAGACTTTAACACAGAAATAAAACATGACTTGCTCACAAATGCTATGCTTGTTAATCTTAGTAATGCAAATTTTTATATACCTTTCACTCCACTAGAGAAAGTTTGGGGGTTGCTTACCAAACACCAACTCTTGAATACTTTTATGATTCTTTGATTAGAGAGAAAGATAAGCTCTTGCATCTTGGAGTGATCAACATTGTAGGTTCATCTAACAAGGCCTTAGTGGGCCAATAGAAGAATAAATCCAAACATACAAAGAAGAAATATCCTTGCAACAATAAGAAAATCAAGTTCCCCAAACCCTACATGCCAACTCCTACTTCTGATGGTGACAAAGGAAAAATATGAAAAGGTAATAAGACTGAGAGATATTGAAATTTTGGTGTGTGATATGGTCATTTAGAGTCTAAATGTTTGAATAAAATGGAGGCCTTAGAAGAAAAAATAAAGATGCACAACATCAATCTATATTCTTCTTCTAACTCTTCTTCTCACGAACATGCACTTTCTTCTTCTAGTTTTTCCTTCAATGCAACATCTACTTCTTCTTCTAGTTTTTCCTTCAATGCAACATCTACTTCTTATTCTAATGAGTGGCTTATTTATTATGAGGAATATTATCATATGGATAAGGATAAATCCATTTTTATGATTTTAATGAATGTAACACCAAACAAATATGTGTTGGTGATGATATATCTCTTAGTGTTGCAGGGTCTAGAATAGTTCGACTAGATGATGGTAATTTTAATTATGTATTAATTGTTCCAAGTGTATCCTACAATTGTATATCAATATATCAAATCATTCATTCGGGTGAAGGTAAAACAATAGAGTTTTCACGTCACCAAGTTATAATCAAGGATTTAAAAGATCGTAAGCATGCCCTAACAATTGGAATTATTGATGATATTACTAGGTTGTATAGATTTGAAAACCTTGGGTCATCATCTTTTCCATCATTTCTTATTGTTGATAGAGATGACTTGAGAAAACTTTGACATAAGTGATCTGATCATATAAACTATCACAAATTACATTAGCAATTGTGTAATCAAAATATGGTGACTAGTCTTTCTTTCATTTCTTTTAGAGATGGTGTTTGTGTTGGTTGTGTTCTCATAAAACATCATTGAGATAGTTTTGACAATAATTCCTCTTGGTATGCCATGATCCCCTTGCAATTTTTTCATAATTATTTGTGTGGTCCACTTCATTCTCCTTCCTACTCTAGGTTCAATTACTTCTTATCTTTCATTGATGACTTCTCTAGATGCACTTGGGTTTATTTCTTAGGACTTCAGAGTGAATTTTTTGACATGATTTTGGCCTAAAATAACCTTGTATAAAAATAATATGGACATCCACTACATTGTTGATATTATGGTATCTGCTGGAGGTATTTACCTTCATGTGTAACCCTGATGAGAATAGAATATTCCAGGAAGAAAGAAAAAACCTAAAGCATTGAACATAACCCTAGAAGACAAGTCAACTCAAGGAAATATTTAATATTAAGTGTTTATCCTCCAGAATGAGAAGTTGACCCAGACAACTCAAAAAAAACAATATGAATACATGAATCCATATATCATTTGGTACACACAGCTCACAACTGCAGAAATGTACACGTGCACACTTATAGAAACTGGGTAAGTGTGCAAGTATGAAGAGTAGCTGCAAATGCAACTACTACAATCTGTATTCTCAGTTTAGGCTTGGACTTTCTATTGGTTATGGTTTGGAATTTATTCCCTATATTATTTCTCTAGAGTGAGGTACACTACATTGATTGGCTATAAGGCCTAGGGTTTTCTTTTAGAATCATTCTCTGTCAAGGTTAAGGTGCTTGGGTGTGGCTTCGGCCTATGGTTTAGTGAGAATATTGCTATATTGTCTATGGTTAAACGAGCACATATATTATTTCTAACAAGTTATGGGGCCTCACTATCTTCAGAAAGTCTAACCACTAGAAGATATATTGGGAGGATTTTCTTAGTTACAGTTGCAGTTGCAGTCAAAGTTTTTGCTGCAACAACGAAATCCTAACCCTCTTGTTGAGGCACCTTAAGTGAAGAGATTGACCTAATTTCTAGATAACTTGGTATGCCTTAACCTAGCGCACCTCTTGGTACTCTCAGCAAGCTAATACGTTAAGTTTTAGTTTTTGGTCAAAGTCAAAGGTTGACCAAGTCAAAGTGATTATGACTTACTCTATGAAGTCATAAAAAATGTTAGAAGGGGCTTCTAACTTTAGAGCATGGAAGACAAGGATTGATCTCATCCTTTCCAAGAATAAAGTGTTGGATATCGTGAAAGGAAATATCGTGGAACCATAGTTTGAAGAAGGAAAAGAGAAGGAACCTAAAAACATTATAGTTATGGATAAGTTCAAAGACAATGACATCAATGCCATGAGTATCATAGTGTACTATATAAAAAACTAATTGATAACCTACATCTCCCATCTTGACTCATCTAAGAATATGTACGATGCCCTAACAAACCTCTTCTTAGTCAGAAACATTGAACAAGTAATGAGTTTGAAGAATGAGCTCCGTGACATGAAAATGAATGATGATGACAACATAACATCATACCTTGTGAGAATATCTCAGTTAAGAGATCAACTACAAGCTATTGAAAAAATCATTTTACAGAAGGAACTGGTAAATATAGTACTTAATGGTCTTCCCAAGACATGGGATGCATTTTCCACAAGCATGAACACAAGAAAGGAGTATCCCACATTTGAAGAACTTTAGACTTGATGTGCACAAGAAGAATCAAGGATTAGCACAAAAGAGAAATCCCAAAAGAAAGACAATGATCAAGCTTTCATGAAAAAGTTCAAGAATTTCAGGAATAAGAAGAAGTTTGGCTCAAGGAAGAAACCAAATCAAGAAAATGATATGTCAAAGATACAATGCTTCAACTTTCGAAAATAAGGTCACTACATGAACCACTGCCCTATGTTAAATAAAAGGAAGGAAACAGATGAAGCAACAATTGTTGAAGAAAGAGAACCCTCAAAGAAGGCCAAGCGGGATAAAACAAACTTCTTCTTCTAAGACAAGGTAACAATATTCTTCATCATTCTTGTACATACCATGTTTTTTGTACATATATTTCATATATATTTCTTAGAATATAAGATGTTCAAAGAGAAACAATACCTATGGAAGAATAACAAGATAAGGATTTCTATCACGATGACTACAAGTCAAGCAATATAAATGAAAAGATGAAGTACATTGACAATCCTTGGTAACAATTCCCGTGGAATCTATTAACATAAGTAAAAACTGCAAGATAAGTCAAAATCATAATAAAACTTGAAGAAACCTGGAAGAAGTAAAAACAAAAAGAAGTCAGCAATCAAGAGGAAATTACAAAAATACTTGTGACATTTTGCAGAAGGCAATAAGGATGCAAATGGAAGCGTGAAATCTCTTAGATGGAGGGAGTTGATTATATAATTCCAAAAGAAAATCATGCATTCATGCATGAAGCAATGATTATGAGGGAGATAATCCTAAATAATATGATCCATTGAGGATTATGAAGTATCTATCCATGTTCACATTGATGGTAGCAGCCATTAAAAGAAGCACATGTTTAGTTTGAATTTAGAAGAAGTCTTCTTCAAAAAGAAGCCTTAAAGTATCCCTGGTTGTCCATCCACATCCATGATCCTATGATGAAAGGAATAATTTGGAATCTTCAGGGCATGGAATCTATAGAAAACTCCATGGACCCAAGAGCTAAAGAGAAACATGAGGAAGAACATGAAGATTCCAAGAGAGAAAGAAAAGCCAATAACAACCAGTCATTATATCGAGAATCACAAGACTACCAACTTGGTTTGAACCTACTAGAAGAAATCAAGAAGAATAAATGGAAGTTGCGATGAAGAACAATGTATGAAATACTTATGAATGGAAGAATTGCGAGATTCAAAACTAGAGTTTCTCCCAGATGGAGGGAGAAGACTATGACGATAGCTTGTTCCAGTAACCAAACATACCTCTACCTGAGCCATTATATCTTCTGCAATATCCATGGGTTGGATTTTACATTAGATAAATGTAAGGACTGTTCTCTTCAACAACATAATTGAATAAGAAACATATGTAGAGAAACCTCAAGGTTTTGAGGTATACTAGAAAGATACCCTTGTATGTAGATGGAAGATGATCTTGTATGGATTCAAACAACTTGGTGTAGTGCCTCTCATGCACAACAAAAGCGTGGTGAAAACTTTCTATAATAGTGATAATGTATCAGAATGGTTACTTAGAAGTCCAGGATGATGGATTTCTAATCCATGAAAAACTCTCATGATGACAGAAGAAGTGCTACTTGGATATGTTTCAGTTTTATCCTTTCCACAATGTCATGAGCTAGTGGGAAACAAAAGTGTTGAATTCAACCATGACATATTGTAATGATCATAGCTATATGAAGGCTTTAGAGAAAACCAATGTTTTAGACAGACCGAAGTACACTGAGATCAAGCATTACATTCTCCTTGATGAAGTCCAGAAAAGATAAGTGGTTCTCCAATATATCTCCATAGATGGGAAGATAGAAAATATCTTGGTAAAGCCTCTGTCCAAGATGAAAAAGTTTGCTTACTCAAGAAACAAGTTGGAGATCATGGAGACGACTTCCTTATTGAAAAAGGAATATATTACTCCTAGGTTGGGAGGGAGAACTGGTGTGTTATTGATTTATGGACAATCATTTTTTAGTTCAAAATATGGTCTAGGATGAGAAGTTCCTTTCTAGTTTGGAAAGTGGTTTGAGATTTCTGATAGACAGGCATTTTCTAGTTCAAAAAATGGTCCAGATCGGACAATCATTTTCGTAATGAAAATGGTTCAATATATTTCTGATGTACCATAAACAATGATTCCCCTTATGGACAGAGTGGGGGAATGGTCTATAACATTAGTTATTCTTGGCAATCACTCTAAGTAGTGGTCAAGTAGCATGGTTTTCCTCACTGAGCAGTCATTCTTTTGAATTTCACAGTTGTGAGCCGTTTCAAAGAATGGTCTGATTTGGAGGTTGGTGTAGGACAATAATTTCCATTAGGAAATGGTCCAGACAATCATTCCCTAGGTAAGAATCATTCTCTCCAGGTTGCACTATGTTTAGTGTCGGAGGAATGGACCAGTTAGGTGAATCGTCTAGGTTCAACAATCAGGGATAAACATTCCCTAGAGTAGACTCATTCTATCCAGGTTGCACTATGTTTAGTGTCGGAGGAATGGCCCAGTTAGGTGAATGGTCCAGACAATCATTCCCTAGGTAAGAATCATTCTCTCCAGGTTGCACTATGTTTAGTGTCGGAGGAATGGACCAGTTAGGTGAATCGTCTAGGTTCAACAATCAGGGATAAACATTCCCTAGAGTAGACTCATTCTATCCAGGTTGCACTATGTTTAGTGTCGGAGGAATGGCCCAGTTAGGTGAATGGTCCAGGATCAGAAATCAAGGACAATTATTCTTCTATGCTTGAGAATAATAGTCCATATAGCCCATGGGTGATGTTTTTCTTTCTGAGGGAATATTCTCTTCCATATCTCATAGATGTGAGTGGAAGAATGGCCCAGATGACTCAATTTATATCATGATATTGTCTTCAGTGCAAGTTGATATCATATGATATGATTGCTATGGAGATTGTATGTCTCTGGACAGTAGATGTATGCTACTGTGTTGGATGTGTTTCATTGGTTGTGACTATGTGTGACTGATTAAGTAGTCGTGTGATATTTGGTGTGGTACTGTACCACTGGATTGTAGTTGTGTAATACTATGGATAGACATGGTTGTGTTCTTGTTGGATTACTGAGAGGGGGGGTGAATCATTAATAAAGAAATCTAATCCTTTTTAACCATATAATCCAAGTGTTATATCAATGTAGCATTATCATCTAATAACTGCAGAGTAAATAAGAAATGAACAAATGAAAAATCATACACATACACAGTACACCAGTGTTTTACGTGGAAACCCAAAGAGGGAGAAAACCACATAATGATTTTTCTTATATGTCTTGAAGAATTACATTCATTGGAAGCACCAACTTCCTTTATTTTCCAACTGCAACTGGAAGGAGGCTCCAAACCCCTTGTTTATCACGCTACAACCTGAAGGAAGCTCCAATGTCCCTATTATCTGGATACAACCAGAAGGAGGCTACAACCCCCTATGTTCTCTGACTACAACCGGAAGGTGGATACAACCACTTGTCCTTGCCCAAGCCAACCACCCTGAAGTAGAAGTAGAATGATGGAACCACTGCCACATTATCACTATGAGATATACCACTGTAAATCTATACCAATAAACCTGAACCATGCATCAACCATGCATCAACCTATACCTCAACCTGTACCATAAACAAGTGCACCAACTATGCACCAACCTATACCAAACAACTTGTAATCAACCTATACCATAAACAAGTGCATCCAACCATGTACCAAGTATGTACCAATCATGTGTCAGCTACTCATCAACTATGACTCATCAATATGTACCAAAATCATCAACTATACACCTCATGTATGTGCCAACTCATCAACTACTTGTCTCAACCATGTACCCAACATGTACCTTAACCAAAAGAAATCATTAATTTCATCATCCAAATATGATTTGTGACTCTKTAATAGACCTAGTGTATATTATCACATAACTGCAAACCTTCCTTAACTTTCACAACAAGAGACTAGCATTTTCATCAAACTTTTCTTTAGTCTCACATGACTAGTTTGGGATTAGTCAACAACCCTAACTTGAAATAATCATAACTATGTACCTGTAATGAATAAAGATATTAAAGTAGTACACAATGTTCTTTAGTTTGTTTTATGCAACTCCTCTAGGTTTCACTACTTGGAACCTCTCAGAAAAGGAGTTATAGAAAAAATGGCATACCTTGCTGAATTTTGGGTTATTCTAGAGAGCTACCTTGTAGAGTGTGCCCTACACAGATTATTTTTTGAATGGATCTGAAAATGTTACACAACATACTATAGACTGTACTCTAACCAAAAAATTCGGTATTACTGAATTTGGATCTGTTATGAAGAAGTTATGATTTTTTTACCTGAAACACTTGTTTTAGACTAGTTTCAGGACTAGCCACAAACCCTATTTTCCACGAAGTGTAAATCCAAACATACAACGACCCACAAGATTAATTTCTTACCACATATACTTGGGTATGTTTCCTCAATGGCCTATCAATTTAACGGTCTGAATCATTCTAGAAAAAACAATTATTGCGAAAATAGTGAGATGACCTGTAAATAACATACCTTAGAAAGAATCATCAAAAGAATTCATCCTCCTTTGAATTCCGGCCTTCTTTTCTGCACCTTCCCTCTGAAATTCGGCTTAGATATCCTTTGGTTACCCTAGTCACCTATATATATATTTAATATTCTCAAGTGTGATGTAAAATGAGGGAGCCTTGCCTCTTATTTATACTCTCCATCTTCTAGGTCACTTAACCCATTTCTAGGTCACTTAGCCTATTTCTAGGTCACTTAACCCATTTCTAAGTCACTTAACCTATTTCTAGGTTACTTAACCCATTTATAGGTCACTTAACCTATTTTCTTCATTTTTAGGGTTAACCACTTTCAATAATTAGAAAGTTCTTCATTACTTTATCATTTAAATATTCCTCCTTGACTTTGTCACCTCACTTTATCATTTAAATAATCTTCTTTGATTTTGTCACTTCACTTTATCATTTAAATAATAATTTCTTCTTTGCAAGATCTTTGACTTCTTTCAACTTTTGGGGCTTCAATCCAACATATGAGGGTCCTCCAACTTCATAAGGCCATAACGCTCAAACCCTAAGGAGTTATGTGGCGTTCCACATACCACCAGAAATGGCATGACATGTACTATCCATATAGAATAGTATTACCTTCAAATATATTAAAACTCATAAAATTATACATGAAACAACCTTGGGTCCATTACCCAAACCTTTGTGCTACCAGAATTCTCTACCGAACTTTCTTCAAGGGTTGACATCAATGAAAACCAACCTTAATCAACAATCTCCCCCTTTGGCATTGATGGCAACAATCTGATGCAATACTGAAATCATTTCATGCAATACTAAATTCATATTGCTCATGCTCCCCCTGGAGCCATGCCTTTGTCCTCTACATCTATGTGACCATTTCTCCCCCTAGAATCATGCCTCTATCCTCTGCATCTGATAAATATCTCCCCCTTTGTCATCAATGGCAAAGGTATCTTTCTATCTAGGGCTGCTCCCCCTAACTGAACTATCCTCTTTATGGTGCTTCCTCGTGTACATATAAGACATATAAGATAAGCATTCAAAAGAATTCATTTTGGAGTAGAAATAACTCCGAGTCTCTGGAAAAGATACTCAAAGGCTTCCCGTGGAAGTGGTTTTGTAAAGATGTCTGCCACTTGTTCTTTTGTGCCCACATACTCAACTCTAATGTTCTTTTCTGTAACCTATTCCCATAGAAAGTGATACTTGATTGGAATGTGATTCATCTTGGAGTGCATTAATGGGTTATTTGAGATATTGATGGCTCTTGTATTATCACAATGGATTGGAATGGGCTCATCATACTCAACCTGTATATCTGTCAAAGTTTGTTTCATCCAAAGAACCTGTGTACAACATGTTGTTGCTACAATATACTCCGCCTCCGCTGTAGATAGATATATTGATGATTGTTTCTTGCTTAGCCGTGATACTTAACACTCACCCAAGTAGGACATTGCTCCACTGGTGCTTCGTCGGTCATCAATACAACTTGCCCAATATGCATCTGTGTAGGCAATAAGAGATAGATCCTTTCCTTTTGGATACCATAATCCAAACTCTTCTGTTCCTTTGAGATATCTGGAAATTCTCTTCACTGCTAATACATGTGATTCCTTTGGTGCTTCTTGAAATCGTGCCACCTGTCCAACTTCCTGCATTACATCTGGTCCAGATGTTGTCACATATAGTAGGTTGCCAATCATTAACATGTATTGCCTCTGATCTGTAGACTTTGAATCATCATCTTTTCTTAACTTGCAACTAGTTTCCATGGGAGTGATAACTAGTTTGCAATCTTCCATTTCGAACCTCTTTAGCATTTCTCTGATATATTTGGTTTGAGAAATAAAAATTCCTTGGTTGCTTTGACGTATCTGAAGTCCCAGAAAGAAGGATAGTTCTCCAAGTAATGACATTTCAAATTGATTCTGCATATCCTTTGCAAATTTTTGGCTTAACCTGTCATCATCACTACCAAAAATAATATCATCAACATAAAATTCAATTAATAAAATATTACCTTGACTTACCTTGATGTAGAGGTTGTTGTCTGCACTTCCTTTTCTGAACCCTTCCTGCTATAGATATTTATCCAGTCTAGAGTACCATGCTCAAGGAGCCTATTTTAGACCATATATGGCCTTCTTTAATTTGTACACATAGTCTGCATTCTATGACAACTGAAATCCTTCTGGTTGTTCAATGCAGATTTCTTCTTCAAGTTCCCCATTCAGAAACACTGATTTTACGTCCATCTAATACACTTTAATATTTTTGGAGCATGCATAAGCTAAAAGAAATTGGATTGCTTCCATTCTGGTAACTAGGGAAAATGTCTCTTCAAAGTCGATTCCTTCAACCTGTGCATATCCTTTACATACCAATCTAGCTTTGTTCCTTGTAACCTATTCATCTTCGTTCAATCTATTCCTGTATACCCACTTTGTGCCAATCACATTCTTATCCTTTGGTCTTGGAATCAATTCCCAAGTGTCATTTTTCTCTATTTGATCCAATTCTTCATCCATGGCCTTGTTCCAAAATTCATCCTTGTCGAACTCTTCAAAATATTTTGGTTCAATCGTAGATGTGAGTGCTAGGTGTGTTTGTTCTAGTGAACGAAGTCTTCTTCTAGTCTCAACTCCCACGTCTTTGTTTCCGATAATCTAATCTGAAGGATGATTCTTCTGTACTTGTCTGCTAGGTGTCTTTGGAGGAACTTGCTAAACTCTCTCTTCTGCTTCTGTTGGATTCTCTTCATCTTCCTCTTATACTTCCTTTTTATCCTCTGCTTCTTCTTCAAAAATATTTCCCATTGATTCATTTTCTTCTTCCTTTGATTCTGGTCTGTCTGTTTCATCAATTGTTACGTTGATGCTTTCTACAACTTTGTTCAATCTCAGATTGTAACACTTGTATTCTTTCCTTGTACTTGAGTAACCAACAAGTACTCCTTTGTCCACACAAGAGTCAAACTTTACCATTTTGGCATCTTTTCTTTTGATGTAGCATTTGATTCCAAAAACTCTGAAGTGTTTCACATTTGCTGGTCTTCCTTTCCATAACTTGTAGGGAGTTTTGTCAGTGTTTTTTCTGAGCATTACTCTGTTTTGAATGCGAATTGTTTTATTCACTGCATATGTCCAATATATATCCGTCAATTTAGAATCCATTAGCGTTGTTCGAGCCATTTCCTATACTGTCCTATTCTTTATTTCAACAACTCCATTCTGTTGAGGTGTCCTAGCAATGGATAATTGCCTTTTTATTCCATGACTACTGCAGTCATCCATAAATTACTTTGAAGTGAACTCTCCTCCATTATCAAATCTCGAGCATTTTATTTTTGAATCCATTTCATTTTCAACCATTTCCTTGTAGATCTTGAAGTTTTCAAAATCTTATGACTTATTCTTGAGAAAGAAAACTGTACTCATTCTTGTATAATCATCAACTAATAACATAAATTATTTCTCACCTTTTAAACCCTTTGTTGTAGTTGGTCCAACTAGATCAGTATGCACAATTTCCAGTGGTCTTGTCATTGAATATTCCTTTTATTTGAAAAATGGTCTTTGTTTGCTTTCCTTGTTGACAGTGCTTGCATAAAGTGTTGGTTGGTTTCATGATCGGGGGCATTTCTCTGACTGCTTCTCTTCTGTTGACTTTGAAAAGGTTATCAAAATGTATGTGACCCATTCTTCCGTGCCATAGCCAACTTTCATCTTGCTTTCCTAGACAACACTTTTCATTTCCAATTTCACTTAATACATATATGTTTCTTGAAGTTCTCATAGCTATAGCAATCAATTTTCCTAAACCTTCTTTTCTTATCTTGCACTTTTGTGAATCAAAAGTAAGTTTATGACCTTGGTCACATAGTTGAATCACACTTAGAAGATTATGTTTCATATCTTCTACTAGTAGAACATTTTCTGCCTTGGTATTCTTGTTCCCAATTATGATTGTGCCTTTTCCAATGATTTTAGTTGAATCATCATTTCTGAAGGAGACTGATCCATCTCTTTCCTTTCATAATGTAAGAAAAATTTCTCTATCATCTACCATGTGTTTTGAATAGCCACTGCCAACATACCAACCACGTTTCTTTTGCTTAGCTTGTAGAGCGAGTGTGCATTCTTCATTGCTATATTGATCATGCTTTCTTATCCATGTCCTTTTCTGAGGCTCATGTCTATGACTGTTGTTATTATGTTGCAGTTCTCTAGGAGGGACTATCAGTCTGCAATATTGGCCATGTGTCCAAAATTGTTACATTTGTAACATTCCACTTCAGTGCTCAAAGATTCAAACTTCTTGTAACTTCTTCTCTATGTTTCACTAGGCCTTCTTGGATAACCCCTTTTTGTATGACTTTCAAAGTTGTTTGTGTTCATGTTGTTATCTCTGCAATTCACAACTTTATGTCCAAAATTATTACATGCATAACATAAACCAAAAAAGATATATTGATACCTTGGAGTTGAAGATCTTCTGAAAGGAGGTACTCTTATAAATTCTTCTTCTTCTTGAGGCCTATCTGTCAGTTGTTGATTCTGAAATGGGAATCTTCTCGGTGGAGGAGTGTCCCTGTAATCTTCCTTATAGATCTTCCTATCCCCCTTGATTGTTTATGCATAGATTTTTGGATATGTTTCTTTCTCTGTTTTTTTGTAGCTTGATCCCTTTTCTGTCTAATTGTATCCAAGTCTAGACAATCTCTACTTCCAAATTTCTTAATGTGACAATCTCTACTTCCAAATTTCCAGTGATCTTGTCTTTTTCTTCCAGCTGTTCTTTGAGTGCTTCTTCAATTCTTTTATCTTCTTCGATTTGAACCTTCAAATTTGTGATCGTTTGTTCTAGTTCTTGAGTGTCTTCTTTCTTGTTTAGTTCTACTTGTAGTTTCTTGTTTTTCTTCTTTTCTCTTCCAATAAATTCTATGGCACACATTATTTCCTCTCAGTAGTCAACTTTTGCCTCTTCACTTTCTTCTTAGACTTCCTCATATTCTTCTTCGGCTTCTTCATATTATTCTTCAAAGTTTTCTTTATCAGAGTCTTCTACTACTGTGAATAGAACTCTTTATGTCTCACTGTCACTGACTTCATCTTCATCTGATGATGAGATGTCTTCTTTGGTGCATAAGCTTTTCTTGAAAACTTTCTTTGTGGTTCTTTTTCCTTTATATGTTTGTTTGCCTTTTGAGTAACCTTCATCATTTCTCTTTTTCTTATAAGGAAAGTTTTTAGCAAAATGACCAATACCATCACAATTAAAACAAATTAAAGGAAGCTTACCTCTATACCTATCGTCGATTCCCTTGTTTAGTATTTTGACAAAGTTGGCCACTTCTTCATCATCTTCCGAGACATCACTGTTGCTGCTATGTTCTTCTTTTTGCCTTCCCTTTTGCTTTGAATTTTTGGATGCTTCTTTTATATCTGGATTTTCTTGTTCAGTTCTCATTTCATATGCTGTGAAGATTCTATGTAATTCATCCATGCTTATTGAGTTTAGATTTGATATTTCTTCTAGTGATGATATCTTAGGGTCAAATCTCATAGGAAGAGGTCTTAGTACTTTTTGAAAAATTACAAATTCTTTGATTTCTTCTCCCAATTCTATGATTGCATTTATTGTTTCATCAATTCGTAAAAATTAAGCTGCAATATTCTCATCTTCCTTCATCTTAAGTTGTTCAAATTGACCTCTGTAAGTTTGAAGCTTTGCTGCTTTGACTTTTGAATCTCCTTCATAAATATTTTGAAGTTTGTCCCAAATATCTTTAGTGGATTTACAATGTGCAATTCTGGTGAATACTATTTCACTAAGACTTTTTAGAAGTGCATTTTTAGCTTTGGAATTATTCTTACCGAGTTTCATTGCTTTGTCATTTGTTGGTGGAACTGTTGGTGTTGTGTATCCATCTACAATTGATTGTCAAATTTCAAATACTTGTTCCTGTATATATGTTATCATCCTTATGCTTCAAAATTCATACTTCTATCCATTGAACTATGGTATTCAATTTTTATACAAGTTGTTTCTCTCCATGATCTACCTTTCAATGGTTAAACTGATTTTTGAAGGAACCTACTCTGATACCAATTGTTCGATTACTGAGAGGGGGGGGTGAATCAGTAATAAAGAAATATAATATGTTGTAACCATATAATCCAAGTGTTGTATCAATGTAGCATTATCATCCAATAACTGTAGAGTAAATAAGAAATGAACAAATGAACAATCATACACATACACAGTACACCAGTGGTTTACACAGAAACCCAAAGCGGGAGAAAACCACGCAATGTTTTTTCTTATATGTCTTGAAGAATTACATTCATTGGAAGCACCAAATTCATTTTTTT
>ML778130.1:507379-553487 GCA_009831015.1 Picea engelmannii
TATCATTTTCATCAAACTTTTCTTTAGTCTCACATGACTAGTTTGGGATTCGTCAACAAACCTAACTTGAAATAATGATAACTATGTACCTGTAATGAATAAAGATATGAAACTAGTACACAATGTTCTTCAGTTTGTTTTATGCAACTCCTCCATGTTTCACTACTTGGAACCTCTCATAAAAGGAATTATAGGAAAAATGGCATACCTTGCTGAATTCTAGCTTATTCTAGAGAGCTACCTTGTAGAGTGTGCCCTTCATGACATATTTATTAAATGGATATGAAAATATTACACAACATACTACATATTGTACTACAACCAACACATTTGGTCTTACTGAATTTGTATCTGTTATGAATAAGTTATGACATTTTTACCTGAAACACATGTTTTAGACTAGTTTCAGGACTAGCCACAAACCTTATTTTCCATGAAGTGTAACTCCAAAAATACAACGACTTACAAGATGAAATTTTTACCATAGATAATTGGATATGTTTCATCAATGGTCTATCAATTTCATGGTCTGAATCATTCTAGAAACAAAATTATTATGAAAATTGTGAGATGACTTGTAAATAACATACCTTAGAAAACATCATCAAAAGAATTTATCTTCCCTTGAATTTCGGCTTTCTTTTCTTCACCTTCCCTATGAAATTCAGCTTAGATATCCTTTGGTTACCTTAGTCACCTATAGATATTCAATATTCTCAAGTGTGATGTAAAATGAGAGAGCCTTGCCTGTTATTTATACTCTCCATCTTCTAGGTCACTTAACCCATTTCTAGGTCATTTAACCCATTTCTAGGTCACTTAACCTATTTCTAGGTCACTTAATCCATTTCTAGGTCATTAACCTATTTCTAGGTCACTTAACCCATTTATAGGTCACTTAACTTATTTTCCTCATTTTTAGGGTTAACTACTTTCCATAATTAGAAAGTTCTCCATTACTTTATCATTTAAATATTCCTCCTTGACTTTGTCACCTCACTTTATCATTTAAATAATCTTCTTTGATTTTGTCACTTCACTTTATCATTTAAATAATAATTTCTTCTTTGCAAACTCTTTGACTTCTTTGACCTTTTGGGGCTTCAAGACAACATATGAGGGTCCTCCAACTTCGTAAGGCCATAACTCTCAAACCATGAGGAGTTATGCGACGTTCCACATACCACCAGAAATGGCATGACATGTACTATCCATATAGAATAGTATTACCTTCAAATATATTAAAAATCATAAAATTATACATGAAACAACCTTGGGTCCATTACCCAAACCTTTGTGCTACTGGAATTCGCTACTAGACTTTCTTCAAGCGTTGACATCAATGACAACCAACCTTAATCAACAATTCTATTGGATGACATTGTTCTGATTTCCATGAAGACTATCACTAGTGTTGAAAATGATTATCAGCTAGATGGATAGTCAGTGTTCTTGTGGATAGAAATTCTCTAGGTGGAGAGTGGTCCAGATAGAGTAGATTATTGGTGGATAGGTATTCTCTCTGTGGAGAATGGTCCAGGTTGACAGTTTGTTGACATGTTATGGACTAGTATTTTCCTAAGGCACAGATTGTGGCCTGATTAGGAAAATGGTTCAAGATCGATATTTTCTAAGGAATATAGGTTGAGATGAATCTCTATGGTACATATGACTCGATTATAAAATAGTCCTAGAATGACATTCCTATAGGAATGGTCTATGTAGTCTATGGCATATATTTTAGCATCTATTGGGACAATCATTCTTCTAGGACGTATGTTCGGATTAGAAGAATGGTCCTTGTATCACTCTATGGAGTAAGTGACTTATTCAACATCATGTCTGATTACTCAGATGGAGTATGGCTTCGAGAGATGATGCAATTGATGTCATCAAATGATAGTGATGATGGTTCTCATGATATAATCATGAGATAGTTTGTACAACTATGATGATGCTACTGGTTGAATGGTATGTTTGTGCTCAAGACCATTTCCTTCAATACCTACCTAGCTAGAAGGGAGTGTTGATATTATGGTAGCTGCGAGAGGTATTTACCTCCATGTGTAACCCTGATGAGAATATGATATTTTGGGAAGTAAGAAGAAACCCTAAAGTATTGAACATAACCCTAGAAGACAAGTCAACTCAAGGAAATATTTAATATTAAGTGTTTAGCCTCCAGAATGAGAAATCAGCCTAGATAGCTCAGGAAAAACAATATAAATACAGGAAGTCAGATCTCATTTGGTACACATAGCTCGCAACTGTAGAAATGTACAAGTGTGCACTGCATAAACTGGGTAAGTGCGCAAGTTTGGAGAGTAGCTGCAGTTGTAGCTACTGCAATATTTATTCTCAGTTTAGGCTTGGAATTTCTATTGGTTATGGTTTGGAATTTTTGCCCTGTATGATTGCTCTGGAGAGAGGTACGCTACATTGATTGGCTATTACGCCTAGGGTTTGCTTCCATAATCATTCTCTGTCAAGGTTAAGGTGTGTTGGACATATTTTCATTGATGTCAACAACCGATGTCATTATGTTATAATGATGAGTTTGTATGAATAAAGAGATGAAAGTCTATGTACCGAAGGAATAACAAACTAAGAGCTCAAGCGGGTTAGCGACTGAAGATCAAAAGCTTATAAGAGATGACGCACATGAAGATCAGAAGGGAAAGCACAATGAAAAAACATGATCGGGATCAAAATCCCCACAGGACCAACTAGGACCATTAGATACGCAAGTGCCAGATCAAGGGAAGGGATTGATTGCGGAGCGCGAAGGGAGAATTAAACTATATGTTATTTCCAATCCCGCAATTATTCTAGATTGTCAGATCTCATCGATTCAAAGATCGATGACTGTGGTTAACTCACCAATAATCACACAAATTCAATTGAGGAGTTTGAGAGATGAATTAAACCACATGCAAGTTACGGTTCCACAATATACATCGAATGTTGGATCAAATTAAGTGGAAGGATAGGATAAGAAAAGACAAAGACCATCCGATACGAAGTCTCGAAGTAAATGAGGACCGTCTGATCTATTCACAACATGCCAAGGTAGCAGTGGTCAACTTCCGCATTGACCACTTCAGGAGAAAAGGGTTGAGAACAAGTAAGATCACCCGAAGGTAGAAATCCCGAAGTAAATGTGAATTGTCCGATATGAAGAACACTTCGGGATATATCAGGACCGTTAGATCATGTTTAATGGAAGGACAAAGAAATCCACAATTGTCCTGGAATAGACGTAAGCCTTATGAACTAAGGAAACACTTCAGAAGATATCCTGACCATCATATGGAGGAAAGTAGAAGGATAGGATAAGCAAGGCCAAAGGCCTGAAATCCCGAATAGTCGAATTCTCAACAGTCATTGGATTGTGTTAAGCCTTTTAGGGTTAAAGAATGACAATTGGATGAAGTCAAGTTACTTGAGGTTTACACTTCAGGGAATATCAATTCGGGAGAACTGGGAAGTGGAGAAATCGAATTACCCGAAGTCTCGAAGGTCGAAGTCCCGAAGTGGATATGCGTCGTTCGATCATTGGAACACTTTGAAAAGTATCATGACTATTAGATCAAGGAGAAGAACATGTGCCATATGAAGATATCTACATCAAGAAGGACACATGGCATAATCAAATGATGAAAATTGTCAAGGTCCCATAGGTACTTTAAAGCATATAGAAGCCATGAATCCAGGTGACATGTGACAACCACTCAAGAAGTGCCACGTCAACAAGTGGCTTCAGAAAGTTATGACACTCTGAGAGTTTTTACTTTGGGAGTTTCACCACCAACAAATTCCCTAAGTCCCAAAGGACGAAGTCCCGAAGTGGACATGAGTCGTCTGATTTGAATAACACTACGAGAGAATTCTCAACCATTGAAGATTATGGACACACATATTTTATTCGAGATATTTTTAAAGAGGAAGGAAGTCATGAAGGATGGAGTCCCGAAGTATCGACAGTCATCCATCTCATCAAGAGATTAAAATGTGACTGTTGATTTTGATAAGTGATCAGGCACTCACTTGGACTAGCATCTGGTCACCACCTGAGGTTGTATGTAATAAAGAAACAAAGGGTGAAAGAAGAATTAGCTCTTAAATTAATAAGCCTGTGGTCTTGCACGCATGGTTATATTTAAATGGTTTGAAGGAAGTGCCTCATCAAAACTCGATTTTTGCAGTATTTGTAGAGATTTGGAATCAGTTTAAAACGAAAATCGATCCATACCTGTGATCGATTTAAAAATAAGGGTTATGAAATATTAAATGAACATACATGTTATTTGTGAAGAGTTGTGTTGAAAAGTTTAAAGGCTTATAAATATGTCGAGAAGTGAATTAGAAAAGTGTGTCTGTCAATGTCTGATTGAAGATCAAGAACATAAGGAGACAGAGCAATAGTTATGGAATCCAATGTTTGAAATAGAATAACTTTATTGGACTACAACAGATACATTGAATATTAAATGATAGAAGCAGAGAAAGAAGTAGTGAAGACATGATACATAAGTTTTCCAGACTAAAAAATTAAGGGTGGTTGGGTGGTGCAAAGGCAGGTTGAAGCATGTAGAGGAGTAGGTGCTTCCTTGTGAGTTGTAGCTGACTAAATAGGGGGATGTAACCTCCTACCAGTTGGTGCTGGTGAATAAGGGTGTGGGTGTATCCTGATCAGTGGGTGTTGATCTAAGAGGAAGAACATCTTCCTTCTATGTAACTTGTAAAACATAATTTTGCAGTTAGTAAAAAAGTGTTTGTGGTTTTTCCCAATTAAGTTCCAAGATAAATATTGTGTTAAAATATTGATTTCATTAACAAAAGAAAAATTGATAAAATTATTCTATCACTGATTCACTCCCCCTGTCAGTGAAAAGATATGGTCCTTGAATCGGTATCAAAGAGGGTCTCTTCACTAAGGGTTTAAATCAATTGAAGAGAAATATACATCAGGATGGATCAGCAGTTGAATATGTCATAAAAAATCCTCCTATTTGATGGTGAAGACTATGTTTTATGGAGTGTTAGAATGAAAAGCTATCTGATTTCCATTGGACTGGAATTATGGACATTAGTTGAAAAAGGATATGATGTTCCAAAAGTCACTCCCACGGAAGCATAAGACAAGAAGAAATTTTGGGAACATGCAAAGGCTTTAAACACACTACAAGCTAGACTAAGTAAGAAGATCCTTGCTAAAGTACTAAACTATCAAAATGCAAAAAAACTCTGGGATAAATTGGAAACTATATATGCAGGAGATTCCAAGGTAAAGAGGGCCAAACTTAAGACTCTCAAAGTACAATATGATGGTCTAAAATGAAGGATGAAAACAATATCTTAGAGTACTTCGAAAGAGTTGATAATATTGTTAATGCAATCGAAGGTTTGGGAGTAGAAGTGTCAGACAATGATCTAGTTGAAAAAATACTAAGAACACTACCTATGTTATACAATCCTAAAGTGTCCACTCTTGAAGATCAAGAGAATCTAGATAAACTCACCATGGATGAATTGTATGGAATCATCATAGCCTATGAGTTAAGATTAGGTCATGAGAATCTCCCACAAGGAGAGGCGGTCTTCAAGGTGCTACAAAAAATTAGAAGAAAAAACCTCAATCCAGCCATCATGAAGAATCTGATGTAGAAGAAGCCAATTTTATTAAAAAACTTCATAAAGGATTAGGGAGGTACAAAGGCAAGATACCTTTCAAATGTTTCAATTGTGGCAAGGTTGGCCACTTTGCAGCCAAGTGTCCCTATCCAAAGGAGGACACTGAAGATGAAGAAGACAAAAATAAACAATACAAGAAGAAGGAAAAACCCAACTACAAGAAAACGTTTTACAAAGGGAAAAATAATTTTTACTCAAAAGAAGAAAACAATAGTTCATCAGAGTCTAGTGACAGTGATGATAATGAAGTCCTTTTTCTAGGTATTGAAGAGCCTAATGAGATATAAGAAATTGAGCATGAGGAATAATCAGAAGATGAAGCAGAGGTTAGTATGGAGGAATAACTTCTCAATGCCTTGGATGAATTAAGAAGATACAAAACCAAATATAGACAATTGAAAATTTTGTAGTTGAACAAAAGAAAAAACATGAACATAAATTAAAAGAGATGGAGAAACTCATGAGCAACCCAAAAAACCAAATCCTAGAAGAAAATATGATGAAAGAAATTCTGGAAAAGTCTCTTAAAGAGAAACAAATAACTTGTGGAAGAATGGAGGCAAAATTAGTTCACCTAAGAAAATAACTTGATGCAAAACTCATTCAAACAAGATATGAAAATAGCTCTAAAATCTCAGATAAGATTATTACCACACAAAGGGATTCAAGTAACAAAAGTGGAGTAGGTTATTCTCAAGAAGAAAACAAAGTTAACTCAAACTCTTATGCAGTTTCTCTCCTCAGTACATTCAACAAGAAAGATGAAGAAAAGACAAGTAATGATCAGAAATCCAGAGGACTACTTCCACCCATCAAGAAGGAATATAAGACAACTCCAAAGAAGGTTTATCAAAACAGGTATCCTCACATTTTCGTTTGTTATTTCTTTGCATGCTCTAATTTCTAACAAAAATCTATGAATTGTAGAGCATATGGAAAGAAAAACTTGAGGGTTAAGAACTATAAACTTAAAGATAACCAAACAGTAAATAAAGTTAAAAGAAGAAATTATAACTCCTTTGCACCTCTACAAGAAGGGAACCTAGAATGCTTCAGATGTCAGAATTATGGACATAAATCCAATAATTGCATATTAATGGGACCAAAGTTCATTAGAGAGCAAAAGAAGCTTTGGAAAGAAAAAATATCAAAAGAGGAATGTCTTATTGCCTTGAAATCCCAAGATAAAGAATATATCTAGTATGTTGACAGTGGGTGCTCAAACCATATGACAAGAAACAATGAAAATTTTTTCAACTTAAAGAAACAAAAGGGTGAATTTACATTTGGTGACAATGCTTCAAGTAACATACTTGGGAAAGGCACTGTGAGTTTGGGAAAAGACAAAGCCAAGGATGTGTTGCTTGTTGAAAAATTGAAACCTAGCCTATTAAGTGTCATCCAAACATGTGATCAGGGGCACATTTTCATCTTTGATTCTTAGAAATGTGAGATTAGGAGAGAGGAATCAGGAAAATTGGTTGGTACTGCTCCTAGAACTCCCGAGAATGTATATATACCAAATAAAAAATTGAATGAGGAGTGTCATACAAATTTAGTAGATGAAAGTTGGCTTTGGAATAGATGGTTGGGGCACATTAAATTTGAAAATTTAGTGAAAGTCAACAATCTTGGGGTAGTAAGAAACTTCCCAAAGATCATAAAGCCCTCAAATCCTATGTGTAGACATTGTCAAATAGGGAAGCAAACTAGAATAAGGTTCAAAACAAAAGAATACTCAACCTCAAAACATTTAGATCTTGTTCACACCGACCTCTGTGGACCTACAAGGACCAAGAGTTTGCAAGGAGATTCCTACTTTATGTTGTTCATTGATGATTTTACTAGAATGGGTTGGGTATGTTTTCTCAAGGAAAAATCAGAAGCACTTAACAAATTCAAAGATTTTAAGACCCTTGTTGAAAATGAAAAGGAGACAAAAATCAAATGTCATAGATTAGACAATGGTGGTGAGTTCACCTCAAAAGAGTTTGATCTCTTCTCTGAAATCCATGGAATAAAAAGACAATTCTCTGCTTCCAGAACACCTCAACAAAATGGGATTACTGAGAGAAGGAATAGAATAGTCCAGGAGGTTGCAAGGACTATGCTCAATGAAGAAATTTTTTCTAATGGATATTAGAGGGAAGTTGTAAGCACAACAATATACATATTGAACATAGGTAAGCTCAGGATTAATAGTAATAAGACTCCTTATTAACTATGGTTTGGGAGAGCTCCTTCAGTAAAATGGTTCAAGGTCTTTGGAAGTAAGTGTTACATCAAAAGGTTTGATGAAAATCTTGGAAAATTTGATACTAGATCTGATGAAGGTATCTTTCTTGGATATTCTTCTACCAAGAAAGCATACAGATGCTACAATATTAGATTACATAAGATTGTTGAGAGTGCAGATGTCAAGGTGGATGATTTAAAAAGAATAAGGATCAAACATCAAGAGACTATACATGACAATGAAGATGAAGATGAAGATGATGATGAGTTAGTTGTTACACAAGAAGAATAAGTATAAGAGAATAAAGAAGAAAAAGAAGAGGATGATATGGATACTAGTGAAGACAAGGAAGATATTCGATAAGAAGAGATAAGAGAATAATTCCCAAGAAGAGACTCAAAGATACCCTCAAGAATGAATCAAAAGAATCATCATGAAGAACTGATTATTGGAAATAAAAACAATGGAGTGCAGAAAAGAAGACAACTATTGTATCAGATAGAAACAACACTTTTGTCACATATTGAGCCCAACTCAATCAAAGAGGCATGCAAAGATGAGAATTGGGTCAATGCTATGAATGAAGAATTGGATCAAATTGAAAAAAATCAAACTTAGGAACTTGTTCCAAGACCAAAAAATAAAACTGTCATTGGAACTAAATGGGTGTATAAAACAAAATGGATGAGAATGGGAAAGTAATCAAGAACAAAGCCAGATTGGTATGTAAAGGGTATGCTCAGGTTGAAGGAGTAGACTTTGAAGAAACCTTTCAACCCGTGGCCAAATTAGAGGCAATTAGGATGTTCTTAGCCTTTGCCAACTACAAAAAATTTAAAGTATACCAAATGGATGTCAAGTCAACATTTCAAAATGGAAACTTAGAAGAGGAAGTCTATATTGAGAAACCAAAAGAATTTCAGTTAACTAACAAAGGAGACTATGTATGTAAACTAAATAAAGAACTCTATGGGCTAAAACAAGCACCCAGAGAATAGTATGCAAGGCTAGATTCTTATTTACTAGTACAAGGCCTCAAAAGAGGATCAACAGACAATAATCTTGATTGTAAAATTGTTGGTGATAACATGATTATTGTGGAAGTATATGTTGATGATATTATATTTGGCAGTGATGATGAAAAAATGAGTAAGGAATTTGCTAGGAGGATGCAAAAAGAATTTGAAATGTCCTTGCTTGGTGAAATGAATTTCTTTCTTGGATTACAAATAGTACAGTCCAAAATGGGATTCTTTATCCATCAGTCCAAGTATGTTAAAGATATGCTTAAGAAATTCCAGTTAGAGGATTGCAAACCTATTAGTACACCTATGACAGTTGGATGAAAACTAAGAAAGGAATATGAATCCAAAGTTGTAGACCCAAAACACTATAGATCGATGATTGGGAGTTTACTCTATGTAACATCTTCCAGACCTAATGTTAAGCAAGTTGTTGGGAAAGTGGCTAGATTCCAAACAACACCAAAAGAGAGTCATGTTAAAGCTGTGAAAATAATCTTTAGGTATTTGAAAGGAACCATAGATCTTGGTTTGTGGTACCCTAGCAAGGATTCATTCACTTTAAAATCCTATTCAGGTGCAGATTGGGCAGGTTGTGTGGATGACAGAAAAAGTACAAGTGGAGGAGCATTCTTCTTGGGAGAATCATTGGTAGCTTGGATAAGCAAGAAACAATCCTCAATTTCTTTGTCTAGCACTGAAGCTGGGTATATTGAAACAACAGAATGTTGCACATAAGTGGAATGGATGAAACAAACCTTACAAGACATCAAAATAATGTTTGTTTAACCCACTACTATCTACTATGATAATAAAATTCCTATAAGTCTCTCCAAGAACCATTTCCAACACTCCAAATCAAAACACATTCTAATAAAATACCATTATCTAAGAGATCAGGATGAAAATAAGAACATTAAATTGGAATATGTCCCAACAAAAGAATAGTTTTCAGATATTTTCGCTAAACCCTTAAGCATAGATGTATTTGAATATCTTAGACAAATATTGGGAGTAGTCCCTCTTCCAATCTAATATCTCAAGAAAATAATGCATCAATTGGCATCAATTCAAGGGAAGACAATGATCAAAGTTAGGAGGAGTCCTTCAATTATGACAAGAAAAGTATGATTGTAGGAGAGGTTACCCGAGTTCATATTCTGGTTAGTAACATATATACAGACAGAGATTTACCATAGGGGAGCAACCCTTTTCCATTGATGTCAAAGGGGGAGAGTAACTTCATAGAGAAAATCATCATCGCAGGGGGAGTTTGTGTATGAAGTTAGAGTGTTTCCCTCAATGACAAAGGGGGAGATTGTTGGACATATTGTCATTGATGTCAACAACCAATGTCATTACATTATGATGATGAGTTGGTATGAACAAAGAGATGAAAATCCATGTACAGAAGGAATAACAAACTAAGAGCTCGGGAGGGTTAGCGACTAAAGATCAGAAGCTCAGAAGAGATGATGCACATGAAGCTCAGAAGGGAAAGAACAATGTAGAAACATGATCGGGATCAAAATCCCTACAGGAACAACCAAGACTGGTGGATACACAAGCGCCAGATCAAGGGAAGGTATTGATTGCGGAGCATGAAGGGAGAATTAAACTATATGTTATTTCCAATCCCACAATTATTCTAGATCGTCGGATCTCATCGATTCAAAGATCGACAACTGTGGTTAACTCACCAATAATCACACAACTTCAATTGCAAAGTTTGGGAGACGAATTAAGCCACACGTAAGTTACGGTTTGGAAATCTACATCGACCATTGGATAAAGTTAAATCAAAGGATAGAATAAGAAAAGATGAAGACCATTTGATATGAAGTCCTGAAGTAAATAAGGACTGTCCGATCTATTCAGAGAGCACCAAGGTAGCAATGGTCAACTTCGGTGCTGAACACTTCGGGAGAAAAGCATTGAGAACAAGTAAGATCACCCGAAGGCTGAAATCCTGAAGTAAATTTGAATCATTTGATATGAAGAACACTTCGGGAGATATCAATACTGTCAGATCATGTTTAATGGAAGGACAGAGTAAGCCACAAATGTCCTGAAATAGACATAATTCGTCTGAACTAAGGAAACACTTCAGAAGATATCCTAACCGTCGGATCGAGGAAAGTAGAAGGATAGGATAAGCAAGGCCAAAGGCCCGAAATATCGAATAGTCGATTTCCCGACAGTCGTTGGATCGTGTTAAGCCTTTTTCAGGTTAAAGAATTACCATTGGATGAAGTCAAGTTACTCAAGGTTTAAATTTCATGGAATCTCACTTCAGGAGAAATGGGAAGTGGATAAATCGAAATACCCAAAGTCCCAAAGTGGATAGGATTCGTTCGATTAGTGGAACACTTCGAAAAGTATCCTAACCATTAGATCAAGGGGAAGAACATGTGCCATATGAAGAGATCTACGTCAACAAGGACACATGGCGTAATCAGATGATGACAAGTGTCAAGGTCCCGTAGGTACTTTAAAGCATATGTAAGACACAAATATAGGTGACCGTGGAAACCACTCAGGAAGTGTCATGTCAAAAAGTGACGCCAGTAAGTTACATCACTCTGGGAGTTTTTACTTTGGGAGTTTCACCACCAGCAAATTCCCTAAGTCCTGAAGGCTGAAGTCCTGAAGTGGACATGAGTCGTCCGATCTAAAGAACACTTTGGGAGAATTCTCAACCGTTGAAGATTATGGACACACATCTTTCCTTCTGGAGATTTGTAAATAGGATGGAATTCATGAAGGACGGAGTCCCGAAGTACCGACAGTCATCCATTTCATCGAGAGATTAAAACGTGATCGTTGATTTTGATAAGTGATCAAGCACTCACTTGGCCTAATGTCTGGTCACCACCCGAGGTCGTATGAAATAAAGAAACAAAGGGTGAAAGAAGAAGTAGTTCTTAAATTAATAATTCTATGGTCTTGCCCATATGATTATATGTAAATGGTTTGAAGGAAGCACCTCAGTAGAACTCAATTTCTGTAGTATTTGCAGAGATTTGGAATCAGTTTAAAAAGGAAATCAATCCATACTTGTGATCGATTTAAAAACAAGGGTTATGTAATATTAAATGAAAAGACATTTTTATGAAGAGTTGTGTTGAAAAGTTTAAATGATTATAAATATGCCGAGAATTGAATTAGAAAAGCGTGCTTGTCAATGTCTTATTGAAGATCAAGAACATAAGGAGATAGAGAAACAGCTATGGAATCCAGTGTTTGAAATAGAAAACCTTTATTGGACTGCAACGAATACATTGAATATTAAATGACAGAAGAAAAGAGAAGTTGGTGAACAAGGGTGTGGGTGCATCTTGATCAATGGGTGTTGATCTAAGAGGAAGAACATGTTCCTTCTATGTAACTTGTAAAACACAATTTTGCAGTTAATAGAAAAGCATTTGTGTTTTTTCCCAATTGGGTTCCACGATAAATATTGTGTTAAAATATTGATTGCATTAACAAAAGAAAAATTGATAAAATTATTCTTTCACTGATTCACCCCCCCCTCTCAGTGAAAAGATTTGTTCCTTCAAGGTTCTTGGGGGTGGATTTGGCCTATGGTTGGGTGACAATATTTATATATTGTCTATGTTTAAACGAGAACATCTATTATTTCTAACATACATAAATTAAGAGAAAATAATGGAGATGAATATGTAAACAATAAATTTACAACTTACTACATTGCACAAGGAATTTAATGCAGCATATTGTTCTATATACATGTGAACAAAATGGTGTTGTTGAGTGAAACAATTGCACAATAAAGGACATGAAAAATTGTATGATATAATACAAGGGATTAAGTTAGGTGGGATTTTTCACAATGAATCCTTGAAAACCAACAAGGACCTGAGACCATTTTCATTGGCAATGTAGAGCTCACACTACAACATGTAATCTTCAGCAAGATTATTCAACACATTTCCAAGCCCCAGGCATAGTGAGTAATATTATCCCCTCTAATATCATGAAGACTCCCCCCCTGCTGCACCTACCACCCCTAAGAAAATTATTCTTTTAAGCAATGAATCCAACCCTAATCCTTTGTGTCTAGATGCGGATCTTGTTTTAGCTAACACATACAAAATAAAATCTAAAGAATTGAATGAGAATTTATTTGGTATCAATCTAGTTCTCAGGACCTAATAATTTTCAATGGTGTAATGAAGTGGCCAAACTCCAACCATATGACTTGTATTCATGGGTTGGGTAGTAGTGTCATGGATCATGTGATATCGAATATCCTTTTTTACAACCAAATAGTAAATTTTGACCTTTTGAATGACCATAAACTCAACTTTGATCATATACCTTTAAGCTTGACTTCAAACTTCACCATGCACAAAAGCCACATTGCAGAAAATTCCATTAATCAAAGGCACCTACTTTTTGACAAAAGTAAAGATGATATTTTCTTAAAGGATTTAAATAGTGAATTAAATATCCTATGTTATAAGGACAACATCAAACACCTCTATCATAATTTTACGACCACCCTTTCTACTTCCATTAACAAGTCTCTATCAAGGTGTTATGTAAAAAGAAAAATAGAACAACCAACCCTTGGTATGATAATGAGTGTAAAATTGTTAGAAACATCATTAGGGATGCTTCTAATGAGTCCTTAAAATCCAATAACATAAATATGTACAAATCCCTAATTAAAAGGAAAGAAAGGTACTATATTAGTAGAAAGCAAGAACATATTTTGAACCGATCTAAAATTGATCCTAATAAGTTATGGGGGGGATTTTGACTCGTAAAACTAAAGAAAATAATAATTATTCCCTTGAAGGACTAGAATTACTACCTTAAAAATATTTATGAATCCCCTAATGCCACAAACACCATTCCAAACGTTCATGTAGAGGATGAAATTTTTTCTATGTAATACATAGAGTTTGGGGTTAAGCATCTCATAGATGGGAACGCTAAGGACATTGAAGTATATCAAACTAGAATCCTAAAAATTGGAGGGCATATATTCATCCCTCACATACATAATCTCTTCAATTTAGCAGTAAAGAAGGGATTCCCCAAACCCTAGACACAAAGCTTCATTACACCTACTTTTAAAAGTGGGGATAAAAAAAATCCCTCTAACTATAGGACCATTATGATTCACCCCATTTTAGCCAATATGTATAGAATTATTCTAGAAAAGAATATTATCATATGACCAAGAAGCCACAAAAAAAGAGCTAAAGGCATGGCTGGATTTAGGAGCTATCATTCAATTGTGGACCACCTTGTTACACTTAGAATCATTATGGAGGAGTGTCACAATAATAAAAACCAATATCCTTCGTTGTTTCATTGACTTTAAAAATCCTTTGACATAATTTCCATGACAAACCTTTGGAATAGGTTTGAAGAGTAAAAACATTCTTTCAAGTCGAGGGATGTTGTGGCAAGGTTTTATGAGAAAATTATTTCCAAGTTCATAAACACAAAGGGTTGGTCAAATGAAATTGATTCTAATATAAGAGTTAAGAAAGTTTGTCCCTTGTCCCCAATCCTTTTTGTCATGTACATTGTCAAGTTAGAATATTAATGTTTGGAAGAAGCAGGTTGTTTCGGCCCAATTCTTGCTGGTGTAGCCATCATTGTTATTCTTTATGCCAATGATATTGTTTTTATGGCAAGGAGTCCCTATGACCTTGGAAAGAAACTAAGAATCCTCAAGGATTTATGCTCCAATATTAGTATTTAAAAAAATTAAAGTTATGATAGTTAAATCCAAAAAGATCACATATGATACTTTTGTATATGACAACAACAACTTGGAGGAAGTGTCATCGTACAAATATCTAGGAGTCAATATTCATCACAAGTTTAATTGTAACTATAACATTGAGAAAAAGATAAATGGAGGGTGGAAATATTATTATGGGCTTGAAAGGAATTGTAAATCAACAGACCTTTGGATATCGGATAAGAAACAAATATTCTTTTAGACTCTCATTACTCATGTTATTTTATATGGATGCGATGTTTGGGGATGTAATATATCTAGATAATTGTAGAGAAAGATAGGGTAGATATGAATTTTTTTTTTAACTTATAATATCAAAATTAAAGGAAATATACACCTTACCCTATCCTCCTCAAAGAAGAAAGCCTTTCCCCAATTTAGATCTCAATTATGACAAAGTACTTAATGTATAATTTAGTTCCCCCACTACTAAACTCAACCATTTTTTATTTTTTTTAATGATACTCATTTAAACAAAATGCATATAGCAAGATAAAAACACTTGTGCATCTAACAAAATTATTTAAAACATGAATGAAATTAAATTAAAATTCATAGAGCATTTTATAATTGTTCAAAACTTAGAGTAAACACATAGCAAATAAATCCCATAAATAAGAACAATGTAATAGATAGAAACACTTATCTTTCTAACCAAATGTGCAACCAATTGCAGAAGATAGACGTTCCACTCAACCTATCCTTGCTACTCCAAATATTATTAGCAAGTCACCCCCAAGATAGGGATAGGAAACAACATGAAAGGGTGTCTCTATTTTCCACTCACATCCCATTACAACCCAAAATAATCTAAATTTTCCTACAACTATCCCAATCCACTGACTCTCTTCCCTTGAACCTGCACAAACTAATGAATGGAATCCACCTTTTTCACAAGCAGCCTCTTAGGCATTCCCACTTCTCTCCAGGGATCCAACACAGGTTGGCTAGGAATCTCTCTTGCTGGGGACTTATTGAGGCAGAAGAATTTCCCTTCAACAGTAAGGGGTACTCCATGATGCACAATCCCGATTAGACTATGCACAGTTTGGTTTAGGAGACCCATCCAGATTCTGGCCTAACCACCATTACAAGGTTTGAGGGGTGATTGTAAGGTTATAAATTAAATGAAAAATTCATATGCAATTAACTAAATGAAAAAATAAAATCTAACTATCCTATCCTAGCTAGGAGAAACTATGGTAACCAATGAGCAGCTATAAATGAAACTAATCCCTAAAAATTACTTCTTCCGGGTAGTTGTTAAGAAGCAACATGGTTAGACAAAATATGCATACAAATAACATAACCATATTAGTCTAATTCATGAATTTACATACATAAGCAACTCATCATATCATGACAAAGAAGACAAGAAAGAGTACAAAACGTTGTAATAAATATTTTTCTTTGCATAAGAAAATCTATAAAAAAAAGGACATTCTTACAACACATGTAAACAACATACGATTTGCTGAAAATATTTTATAGCAAGACACCATCTATAAGAGTTATTCTCAATATTAAAATTCTCAAACTAGTTTTCGAATATACAATGCTTAAAGAGCCCTTTCAAAATGGGCATCTTCCTCTACATATAGTAATTTGAATAATTTTTGATAGTGTCTTCTTGGTTTTGAAAGAATTAATTACAAGTCTCTTTAGCTTCCCCTTCTAAAATGTTGTTGAAAAGTGTTAAAATAGAATGTAGCTGGTGACAGTTGGAAAAAAGAGCAAATATAAGGTAGTTGTGGGAAAATTTGAATTTGCTATTTTTTCTTATTTACTTTCCCACACTTCATGTTGTCCTTTGATTGATATAAATTTATGGTAGAAGAGTTCTTCTAGAGAAGTTGTGTATGATGATGAGTTGTGTAAAAGGGTTTTCATGTCCCGGGTCAGATTGGCCATGAAAGCCTAGATCATGTTAGGGACCTAACCTGCCTAACCCCTTATTTAGGTAGAATAATATATTTTGCATGTAATATAGGCCGATATTATTAAGGCCTAGTAATAAGGAAGAATAAGTCAAAACTAAGAATACCTAATAGAAACTTCCACTTCTAGAAAGATCTTCCTCTAGAATTTTCTTTTGGTAGATATAATTAGTATAAACATGATTCAAGGGAATGAGAAGTCTTTGTCTTGAGAATTGTTGGAACAGAGCGTTGCTCTATTGGAGGTTTCCCCCTCAAAGATGCAAGTGAACATTGTTTCCTATTAATAAAGGTATTAATTTGGGGTTGTGGTTCCATATTATTTGATGTTCCACTGTTATTCTTTGTATTATTTATGTATCCTATTTATATTTTGTTGTTATTCTCTACAATATTTATCTTTTCTAGTATCATAATAGATCTGGTACCTAATGAGTGGTATCAGTTTTCTTAGCAGGAATTGTGGGTTTTTTTTTCTAGGGTAGAGACGTGTTTCAGTGTCTTAAAACTACAAAGATATGTTGTATAACACATTAATCCACGGTGAAGGAAGCATACATGTAAGAAATAAAATAGGTACTTACGCTCACATTGGTGGACACCCTTGTAACCCCTGTTGGTACCCCTTCGAGTGGTAGCGGATTAGACAACACCTATATATGGAATGACCTAGGTATCCTGAAACCCTCAATAGATCAACCGATCAACCACTTCACTACTATAATTCCACCAAGAAAAACACTTGGAAATATACTCTCTAGTACCTGAGTAATCAAGTGGTATGAATGAGGGTATGGTCTAGCCTCCTTAGTTGGTTCCCTGAGATATTGGGCCAAGTACTATTGCTCAACCCCACATGTATATCAGAGAGCTATAGAATAGGGAAAAGTCTTGTCTATAGGAACCCAAAAAAATCTAACCTTTGGGTTGGAAACAGAAAAGGCAAGATCTATTGACGTACAACCTTGCCTCCTGCAGTCTGGTTGCGAATTGATTACACATTTTTTCCTATTAAGAATTTGGGCGTTTCAACATTGCAATATTATTCATATCAAAGTATAACTCTGCAGGAGTAAAAAAAGGAACAATTTTGGGGTTCACCTTCACCCTTATTTTAGACCTATCCCATTGGATTCCTCTTTTCATTCTGATCATAGTAATACTTATCATTTTTCACTTTTTTTTTTCTCTATGGTTGCAACCCCTTACAACCCCCTTATTTAGGACCCGCCCCATTAAATTCCCATTTTTTCCCTAATAATCATGATACCCTTCACCTGTAACCCATTTTTTGCGTGGACCTACCTACCCCTTTCATGTTCCCCCCTTTCATCATGGCCCGCACCCATAGCCAAGACCTTGAACCATGCCTCAATACCTTGTCATCTGATTTCATCGTGACCTAGAAGGAAGTCAAGCAAATCAGTGCCAATATTACCACCATCAATGCCAACATGCATGCTGCCATAGAAAACAAAATGGAAAACCTGAAATATGACCTCTCTTCCTAGCTTGCAAGTCAACTTGAATCCTTCAATGTCCATCTTTCCACCAAAATAAATATTCCTGGAGACCATATCTCATATGACCAACCTTTCCACCCCAAAGGTGAGACTTCTTCAAATTCCCACTCCCATCAATTTTAGCGTGGTCTGCACCTTCCTAGAGTGGATGTGAACAAAATTGATGGATTAGATCCTACGGGTTGGGTCACCCAAATGGAACATTACTTCTCTTTGCATGGAATTACGGATGAGCTCGCAACACTTTGTTATGGTGTTCTCCTTTTGGATCATGAATGCTAGCAATGGTGGCAATGGTGTAAAAAGGCACACCAATGGTATGTGGCTTGGACATAATTTGTTGCAGAAATCTATGATCGATTTGACACCAACACCCATCATTTAGGTTGTTTGACCAAGTTGAAACAAACTAGCCTAGTGGAAGGGTTTATAGCTACCTTTGAGAAATTGGATTTTAGAATAGAGGGCATGCATATGATTTTTTTAGGGAATGATTTATCAATGGCCTCAAGGATGAAATATGTTCCCATGTCCTCATGGATTTCCCCTAGACTTGGTTGGAAGCAACAAAATGGGCCAAGGAAGCACAACAAGTCGTATCATTCCAAACAAAAAAATAAACTTTTGTTCCTCTCCCTAAATCCACACTGCCCACTCTTTCTGCCACTCCCCTCAAGATCTATAAATTGACCCAAGAAGAAATGGTTAAACACCAACTTAAGGGTCTTATAATTTTGATGAAAAGTATTTTCTGGGGCACAAGTGTAAGGAAAAAAAGTTGTGTATGGCTATGTTGGAGGATGTTTATGAAGCAGAGACAGATGTTTCACCTATACCTGAGCTACCCCCACCAGATGATCTTAATCATCACTCTAATCCACCAGAAGTTGAACCACCTCTGAATGCACTCATGTGTTTCTCTACTCTCCAAACTCTCAAGTTAATTGGATACATTAAGAACCATACATTGATCGTTTTATTTGATAGTGGAAACACCTGTAATTTTATTCATCGTTGCATTGCACAAGAATTCAATTTCTATATCCATCTAGTCAATAATTTCCAAATCATGATAACCAGTGGGGGTTCCATGAAATGTGGAGGGTGTTGTGAAAATGTGCACCTCCAGATTGGTCAGTACCAACTGAAATATCATATGTTTTCTATTGACATGGGAAGTTGTGACATTGTAATTGGTACATAATGGTTATTCACTCTCAACCCTATCACCATGGAATTACATAAATTAACCATGCAATTCCAACAAGAGGGCCAACAACATTAGTTCCGAGGCATAACAACAGGGTCCCTAGAGATCATCAGTTCCCACCAAATGGAAAAGATCCTCAGAAAAGGTCACTATGGAATTATTTCCCAGCTTCACTCCATTCAAGAAGTTGAGACACCCTCATACATCCTGAACTCCAATCTATCCTATCCCAACACTAAGATCTATTTCACACCCCCTAGGGACTTCACCCTTCACGAGGTGTCCATGATCATTCCATTCCTCTAGTTCTGGGAATTATTCAAGAAATAAAGAAGGTACCAGTCCAGTCACTATCCTTCTCTAGTAGTCATGTTAGTCAAGAAAGAAGGTACTTGGTACATGTGTCCTTATTTTCAAGCTCTCAACAAACTCACCATCAAAGACAAATTTCCCATTCCTGTCATTGATGACCTTTTGGATGAATTAAGTGGTGCTCAGTATTTTACCAAACTTGATCTCCACTCTGGTTACCACCAGACTCATATGAAATAATAAGAAATTCCCAAGACTGCATGCATAACTCATGAAGGTCATTATGAGTTCTTGTTTATGCCATTTGCCCTTTTTAATGATCCCTCTAGTTTTCAAAATCTCATGAATCATGTCTTCCATCCTTTCCTCTGTCGTTTTGTCTTGGTTTTCTTTGATGATATTCTCATCTATATAAAAACTTGGCAAGCACATATTTCCCATGTGGATCAAGTTCTTCAGCTATTGTCTCACCACAAAATTTATCTTAAGTAGTCTAAATGTGATTTTGGAGCCTCTAAAGTTGAATACCTGGGACATATTGTTGGAAAGGATGGTGTCAATGTGGATCCAAAGAAAATTGAAGCTATGCAAGATTGGCCACACCTGGAAACTCTTAAAAGTATTCATGGATTCATGGGTTTGACGAGATATTATCGCAAGTTTGTTAATAGTCATGGAAAAATTGCAGCTCCCCTCATAGTGCTCCTTAAAATAATGATTTTAGTTGGACTTCGGTAGCCGACCATTCCTTCCAAGATTTGAAAGAAGCTATGTGCACTACTCTAGTTTTGGATCTCCCTTATTTCAACAAAACCTTTGTATTGGAGTGTGATTCCTTGGGGAAAGGAATTGGGGATGTACTTATGCAAGACAATATACCTTTGGCCTTCACCAACAAACAATTATTTGAGCATCATTTGGGCCAATAGACCTATGAAAAGGAAATTTTAGTTCTTATGCATGTTGTGGATCTCTCTTGTACTTATCTCTTGGGGAAAGCTTCCAAATAAAAACGGATCATCAAAGCCTCAAGTATTTTATGGAACAAATAATTTCTTCACCAGAGAAACAAAAATGGGTTACAAAACTATTTGGATATGATTATGAGATCATCTACAAAAAAGGAAAAGAGAATGTGGTGATTGATGCCCTTTCCAGGAAATATGAAGAAGATGAGTCCCTTTTTTCCCTCTCTTTCATTGTCAGAGATTGGCTTCAAGAGGTTCACTAGGAATGGTTGCAAGACCCCTAGATTTCAATACTAATCGAAACGCTGCAACATGATCCAAAAGCTTCCCCTGCATACTCATGGAACTAGGATGAGATTTGTAATAAAGGTCTCCTGTATTTGAGCAAACAGCTGAGCCTTAAATCTATTGTCCTCTCAAATTTTCATGCTTCACCAACAACTAGGCATTCTGGTTTTACCAAAACCTATGAATGGGTCAAACGCTATTTTTTCTTGGATGGAATGAAACATGAAATTCACACCTTTGTGGCTGAATTTAATACCTTTCAATGCAATAATGGAGAGACTGTGAAAGCTCCAAGAACACTCCAACTGCTTTCAATCCCACCTATTATTTGGAAAAATATTTCTATGGACTTCATTGTTAGCTTAACTAAATCCGAAAATAAGTTAGTCATCATGGTAGTAGTGGATTGTCTTTCCAAATATGATCATTTTTGTCCTCTTCAACACCCATTCACAACCTCCACAATGACTCAAATTTGTATGGATAATATCTTCAAACTCCATGGAATGCCTCATTCTATTGTTTCTAAATGTGACCCAACTTTCACCAGCACTTTCTGGAAAGAATTGTTCCGAATCCAGGAAACCTAATTGCATCTTTGCACAACATATCATCCACGGATTGATGGAAAAATTGAAGTAGTCAATAGGTGTTTGGAAACACATTTGAGGTGTTTTTCATCTAATAGAAAAAATAAATGGGTTCAATGATTACCCTTCGCTAAATGGTGGTACAACACTTCTTACCATTTTTCCATTCACATGACTCCCTTTGAAGTAGTCTATGGAAAAAATCCACCTTCAGTTCTATCCTACATGCTCGGTGTCTCCAAGGTTAAATAGGTGGATCAAACTCTTATAGTTTGCATGGCCATCCTTCATACTCTCAAAGAAAATTTGGTCATGGCTCAAAATCGCATGAAACACCAAGCAGATAAATGTCATTCTAAACGTGAATCTATTGAAGGGGACCATGTGCTTCTTCATATACAACCTTATAAGAAGAATTCACTTAAGTACCAGCACTATTTGAAATTCTGTCCCAAATTATATGGTCCCTACTGTATTCTCAAGAGAGTGGGGCCAGTGGAATATCAGTTAGAGTTTCCCAGTCAATCTAAGCTCCACGTTGGTTTTCATGTTTCCTTCTTAAATAAGGTGCTAGGTACTAGGTTCCATACTTAGACTAGTCTACATAATTTGGATGAAGAAGGCTCCATTTGGTTGCAACCACAAGTAGTCTTGGACCAACATGAGCGTCGTCTCTGCCAGTTCACTATCAAGGAATTTTTAGTTCAATGGAAGGACACATAGCTAGAATATGCCAACTGGGATTTAGATACCATTTTGCAGCAATTTCCTCATCTCAACCCTTGAGGACAATGTTTTTCTTAAGTGGGAGGGAATGTTATGGACCTAACCTCCCTAACTCCTCATTTAGGTAGAATAATATATTTTCCATGTAATAGAGGTCGATATTAATAAGGCCTAGTAATAAGGAAGAATAAGTCAAATGTAAGAAGACCTAATAGAAGCTTCCATTTGTAGAAACATCTCCCTCTAGATTTTTCTTTTGGTATATAGTGTTAGAACTATGTAATTTCTAAGGTTGAGAAAGAAATAGACAAAGGTAACCACAAGCCACTTTTAGGTCAGAATCTATCCCTGTCGTCCTTGGAGAGAGATCTCTCACTTAGATTACTCGACAAATAAGATATTAGTCTAGGTAATAAGCTCAACATGGTTGATTTGTTTTTTAAAGTTCTGTTGATGAGAAAAGAGACAAATCCTTTGGGCATGGATTCATGTCAAAAACAATTTTTTGTCCAATGAAATGATGGGAAACAAAGAGTTTTTTCACAGGAGTGAGGTAGGCATCTTTTGGTGGAAAATACAGATCAAGTTGTTGCAGAAGGTGAATGTGAAAGGGGTGAAAGACAAAACATTAGAGCATCAAACCAAGGATGAATTCTAAAGTGACTACATTAAGTTTAAAACATTAATAACTTGGAAAAACTGAAATAGATCACAATTAAGATGAATTTTGGATCAAAAATCCATTTTTATCAAGAAAGAATATAACATTAAAGGGATGTAAACACATAACATAAATTACAAATCAAAGGAGAAAAATACCACCAAAATTCTGACACAAGAATTCCTATAAATCACTTGTTATTCCATCCATTCACTTGAAAAAAATTACAATATACAAAAATGTTTCCTCTCTAATATGACCAACTCCCTTTTAATTTTAAAATGCTCAAATATATAAGAAATACTCTTCCCCAGGCTCAGGAGGTCAAATACAACCACTTGTATCAAAATAGAAAGAGCTACGCTAAAATTTTGAACTATTTGCCATGAAAAATGGACCAAACTACTAAAAAATAGGGATGCAATCACGAGCTCATATCTCCCGGATATTGACATATTTTTGAAAAATAGAGGAGGTTATTGTATATCAGCTTGTTTTGAGGAAAAACCTATTTCTTTTCTTTTTTTAATTCTTCTCCATCTATCTGGGATCTACATTTGAAAAAGATGTGTAAAACATGTGTCAAATAAAATCCCAAAAATAGGCCCCAAAGAAGTATTCCAATCTCACAATCTGTGACACTTGTAGAAAAATTGAAAGAGGTTATTTTTACTTGGTCCGTGTTGAGAAAAAACCTATTTCATTTTTTAAAATTCTCCATGTTTATCTCGGAAATATCCTCGTAAGATGATAGGTAGAAATGGTTAAAAAACGGTTTCTAAATTGGGGGAAAGTGGTTTTCGGAAGGGCAAAAGTGGTTTTTGGTGGGGGGCGGGGGGGTAGGATGGTAAGTGGTTTAGGAGGGGGGGAGTCCAAAATTATGGGGAGGTGACAAGTGGCAGGAGTCAAAACCACTTTTCGGATGCCACACACCTCCCTAACCCCCTCTCTCTTTAAAGTTTGGATGGCAAGGGGGGTCCGAAATAATATCATGTCATTGATTGTTTGCATTGGGATGGGATATATGAAGTATGGGAGGTAAGTTTTAATGTTTTTTCTTTTTATTTGATTTTTTTTTGTGTTTCTCTTTTTATTGTTTTTATTTTCATTTTTTAATCTTTTTATTATTTTGTTTTTACGTGTTTTGTCTTTTTTGTTTGTTTTATTATATAGTTTTTTTATTTAATTAAACTTTTTTTTAAATTTGTTTTAACAATGTTTTGTTTTAATGATAATTATTTTTAATGTTTTGTTTTTGTTTTATTTATAATGTTTCTGTATTACACTCATGTTTATTTAATGTTTATTTAATTTTTAATTTATTATTAACATTATTCAAAATTAATTATTTATTTAAAAAAAAATATTTATTTATTATTTTAATTTATTATTAAAACTATTACTTATTACCCTAATCTAATTACTAACCTTCTAACCTAAATTACTAATTATTAATCCTAAACAGTTTTCACTAATACTTATCAACTTAGTTTTTTTCATTTACCCTAAGCTTGTCTAACATTAATTTTGTGCAGGAATGATTGACAGGTGAGATGTTGACAAGATGAATGGAAAGGGGAGTGAGTGGTGCAACAGTGAATGAAGAATTGGGTAAAAATGGATGGAGAGGAAAAGTCATCCAAGGAAACCAGGCAAGTCAGGAGCTTTCATGAGAGCAACAATAGATATGAACTGAATAATCAAACTTCCTATAATTTATAGGACCTTAACATAGGCTCCAATGGGGGATGATAGCTCCCTAGGAGGTGTCAACAACCATAGATCTCCGAATATGCGGACCAGTGCCTTATCCATTGGGCTAATTCCAAAACTTTATTCTGCAACCAACCCCTGTTCTGATCCTCAACTGAAACCAAATCAACTGAAAATTAAAATTTGAAACTCACACTAAAAGGGAAACTGTACTACAATCTTAAACTAAGATTGAAAAAATTGTTGAAAGGAATGCTCAAAGAGTTGATTTTATTCACATAATACTATCTATTCTAACTGACCCATAACAACTCACTCAAATGATATGTAATCGCCAATGAAGCCAAAAAAGGAGATGGTCATTCACTGAAATTCTGCTTAACTTCTCTATAAACAAAGAGAATGATGTGTATACATGCAACTCATAATGGAAACTGAAACCAAGACTTATGTTGAGTAACAAAAGGACTTTCACCTTCACCAACGCCTACACAAGACTACCCAAAGGGTCTTCAAAATCATGAAATATTACCTCTTGTGAATCAACAAGAGGAGAAAGGTAAACATCACTTGTAATCATTGGCTTCTCTTTTTTAGGAATCAACAAGAGGAGAAAGGTAAACATCACTTGTAATCATTGGCTTCTCTTTTTTAGGACTTCCCTCCAATTGAATGAAAATGGTTGGCCTATCATCTTCCCAATCTGAAACTTCATGCATGAGTTTTTCTTCAAGCAAATCTGAATCAACAGTTATTTGAACAAGATCATTGTTAACACATCCTTTCATAATATGCACATTAATATGAAGCTCTACATTAGATACTTTGTCAATTTGACTCTCTTGGGATGCATTCTCACATTCTTGAGAATAATAATGATTAAAAGGATCTAAAATCCTTCTTTCATTAGATGAAGCATAAGGTATTTGACTATTTAATTCTTCTTTTCCTTGCTGATTTAAAATTTGCAAAACAGGTTGATCATTAAGTTCTGGGAAACAAACTTGCTACTCATTACTTTCTAACTCAATAGATGAATGATGAATCTCAAGAATCTCAATACAAAACAACTTATAATTAGGATCCTCATCAAGAAATAGAGGACAACTGAAATGACCATTGTCATATGTATCTTGTGTGCTAAAAGAAAAGTATGATTGCTACAAACTTCATCAAATTTGAATGAAGAAACATGGTTTTCAATAATATGTTGTCTTGTTTCATCGGCAATCAATGAAGAAGCTAATGTTTGAGAATTTTCCTGATTATTATGGAAGGTGATTTCTACTTTCTATTCATGAGATTGTTGTAAATCAACAAATGAATGTTCAATAATATGCTCAATTACCTTCACTTGCTGAGTAGTAAAAATAAATTGTTCTTTAATTTGATATTCTTCCATTGAAAGAACTGTAGTGTTGATGTTGTCATCCATGGGATATAAAACAACTTGCTCTCTTTCAATCCACTCTTCATCTACTAAAAATGGAGGAAAGCATTCATGTTCAAGAGGTTCCAAAACAACCCCTTCCTCTTCACTATTCTCAGCCTGTTGATCCTTGACAATCTGATCAGTTTCATCTTAAGCTGCAGAAATTGTTTGTTGGTGAAAATCCACTTGAAAATCATGGAAACATCCCCATTTTGTTCTTTGTTATTTCCATTGAAATGAAAATTCATACAGATATTCTTTAATCTCATCATCCGTATTTTTTTCATCACCATACATATTTACAAGATATTGAAAGAAATCTTCAAAATATGCACAATATTTTTCATCCCGAGGCAAGGGAAGACAAAATTCCTTAAAATGCTCATAAAAGACTGCATGAAAATCTTTAAGAGAACACACAATTGTAGATGGAAAACCTTCATACCAAGATATAGCTTTGTCTTCGAAGGTTTCCACGAACATTTTCATTAAATAGTCTTCAGGAACCTTAACCCCAAGCTTGTGTATATGCAAATGAATTTTGAACAAATGCATCGCAACATTATCTCCTTTTTGATATTTAAATAATGGAAGATAATTCAACCAATTAAAACGAAGCATATGGTTTGGAAAAATAGGAATACCAGATCTGTCCATAGGAGCACACATGTGTTGTATTCTTAAACTCATCTTGATTTCTGGATCCGGTTACCAGTCGAGTCTCCCTGAAAAATTTGAAACTCTTTTTGGAGTCCCTAGGTGAATATTTCAGCCTTCATGTGCCTGATCATTGTTGGCCCTTGACCAAGTTTTGGAGACCCTTGGTCAGGTTTGACCTATTTTGGGACTTTGACAAGCTATCAAAGATGGAGCGAAAGTCAAAGCAGCGATCACAGAATCTCGACCCCTTTTTAGGTATTTTTGGGCTTTGGTCTTATGTAATGGGTATGGGGATGTCGACCCATTGGTTTACCCATGTTTAGGCCCATTTTGTAATGTACAAAAAAATGTCTACAAAATGTAAGAAGAGACACGAAGGATGATATAGACATTTGTGTGATGATGTGCTAAGTGCAAGTGATAATTGTGCATGCTTTGTGCATACTGTGTGAATCTTGCAAGGTTAAGTGAAAGTGACTGTAAGAGATTGTACAAAGGTTTTGTGCTGTAACCTAGCTTGGGGAAGGAGGATTTGGTGAGGTGTGCACAGATCTCCTGTCTCCTGTAAAGTAGGATTTTGATGTTATGTGCCTATAAGAAGCTTGATCTAAGATAATAAAGAGAAGAAGAGTTGGTGGACATAGCCCCAAGCTGGGGGTGAACCATGTATATCCTATGTTATGGTTGCTTTGTGCATTGTGATTGCTTATTGTTCATATGGTTAATGCTTAGTGTAGTAATGTATTCTTAGATGGACATGATATGATAACTCAGTGCTTAGTAATGTGAATGAATGTTAGATATGATCTGTGTTGATATGCTTAGTGCTTGAATATACTAGATCTGGATGAATACTGCGATGACCTGTTATTACGGTTTATTTGCACTGTGAAATAAGGTTAAATACTAATGAATAATAACTGCTAAGTGCTCTGTTAAGGTGTTACAATCATAGATCTATGTCCCAGCTAAGTTTGCAAACACTGGACTCCTTCAACCACCCCTGCCTCTACCTCGGGTGAGACTTCATCTGCTTCGCAGGTGTTGCCGAAAGGACTGGTAGTTAGGGCTTTGTTGGTGCGTTGTTGAAGCGTTGAACCATGGGTCTGCCCCTGTGCCAACAATCATTGTCCACCATCAACAATCAGATCTGGAACTTGATACACTTTTATGAGGAACATTCCCCAGTGGAGTTGCCAAAAATGTTATCACTCTGTAATTTCTAAGGATGAGAAAGAAATATACAGAGGTAACCACAAACCATTTCTAGGTCAGAATCTAGCCCTTCTGGCCTTGGAGAGGACCCTCCTACTTAGATTACTCAACAAATAAGATATTAGGCTAGGTAATAAGCTCAACAAGGTTGATTTTTTTTAAAGGTATGTTGATGAGAAAAGAGACAGATCCATTAGGCATGGAGTGATGTCAAAAACAATTTTATGTCTAGTGAAATGATGGGAAACAGAGAGTTTTTTCACAGGAGAGAGGTAGGCATCTTTTGGTGGAAAATTAAGATCAAGTTGTTGTAGAAGGTGAATGTGAAAGGGGTGAAAGAAAAGACATTAGAGCATCAAACATAGGATGAATTCTAAAGCAATTTGTTTAAGTTGAAAACATTAATAACTTGGCAAAACTGAAACAGAGCACCATTGAGATGAATTCTGGATCCAAAATCCGTGTTTATCAAGAAAGAAGATACAAATTAAAGGGATGTAAACACATAAGATAAATTACAAATGAAAGGAGCACAAAACCACCAAAATTCTGACACAAGAATCTCTACAAATCACCCGTTATTCCATCCATTCACTTGGAAACAAAATGCACAAAAATGTTTCCTCTCTAATCTAACCAACTCCCTTTTACCTTCAAAAATCTCAAATATATAAGAAAGACTCCTACCCAAGCTCAGGAGGTAAAATCCAACCACCTACCTCAAAATAGAAAGAGCAACACTGAAATTTTGAACTATTTGCCATGAAAAATGGACCAGACTGCTGAAAAATAGGGCTGAAATCACAAGCTCATATCTCCTGGATATTGACAGATCTATGAAAACCGAAGGATTTTTTGTATATCAGCTTGTTCATAGAAAAAACCTCTTTCAATTTTTTGAAATTATTTACCATCTGTCCGGGAGCTGCGTTTGAAAAAGATGTGTAAAACAAGTGGCAAACAAAATCCCCAAAATAGGCCCCAAATAAGTCTTCGAATCTCAAAATGTGTGACACTTGTAGAAAATCTAAAAGAGGTTATTTTTCCTTGGTCCGTGATGAGAAAAAACCTCTTTCGGTTTTTTGAAATTCTCCATGGTTAGCTTGAAAATCGCCTCAGAAAATGGCAACTTGAAATGGGAAAAAACTGGTTTCTAAATTGGGGGAAAGTTGTTTTCAGAAGGGGAAAAGTGGTTTCTGGGGGAGGGGGGTAGGATGGTAAGTGGTTTAGGAAGGGGGGATGGGTCTGAAATTATTGGGAGGTGACAAGTGGAAGGAGTCAAAACCACTTTTCAGTCCCCCCCCTTCTCGTTAAAGTTCGGATGGCAGGGGGGGTTCAAAATAATATTATGTCATTGATCATTTGCATTGAGATGGGATATATGGACTACCAGAGGTAAGTTTTAATGTTTTCTGTTTTTATTTGATTTTTTTTTTGTGTTTTTTTTTTATTGTTTTTATTTTCATGTTTTAATATTTTTGTTATTTAGTTTTTCATTTTATGATTTTGTTTGTACATGTTTCGTCTCTTTTTTTTGTTTTATTGTATATATTTTTATTTAATTAAACTTTGTTTTAATTTTTTTTTTTTTTTTAATAATGTTTTGTTTTAACAATTATTATTTTTAATGTTTTGTTTTTGTTTTATTTATAATGTTTTTGTATTACACTAATGTTTATTTAATAACTTTTATTTTTTATTTTTTAATTTTAATTCTTTAATTTATTATTAACATTATTCAAAATTAATTATTTATTTATTAAAATTAATTAATTAATTATTATTTTAATTTATTATTAAAACTATTACTTATTACCAAAATCTAATTACTAACCTACTAACCTAATTTACTAATTATTAATCATAAACAATGTTCACTAATACTTATTAACTTATTGTTTTTCATTTACCCTAAGCTTGTCTAACATTAATTTTGTTCAGGAATGATTGGTGGGCAAGATGTTGACAAGATGAATGGACATGGGAGTAAGTGGCGCAACAATGAATTAAGGATTGGGAAAAAATGGATGGAGGAGCAAATTCATCCGAGGAAACTAGGCAAGCCAGGAGATTTCATGAGAGCAACAACAGATAGGAGTTGAATATTCATACTTCCTATAATTTATAGGACCCTAACAGATATAATTAGTATAAATAGGAGTTGAGGGAATGAGAAGTCTTTGTCTTCAAAATTATTGTAATAGAGCGTTGGTCTACTAGAGTTTCCCCCTCAAAGAGGAAAGTGAATATTGTTTCCTATCAATACATGTATTAATCTAGTGTTGTGGTTCCATATAATTTGTTGTTACATTTTTATTCTCTATAGCATTTCCATTTCCTGTTGCTATTTTGTTGTTATTCTCTACAATATTTCTCTTTTCTACTATTATAATAGATCTGGTACCTAACAGATCATCATTTGAGTCTTGGTTGGAAGGACGAGACGCTCCTCGATTAATTATACTGTCACCTTAGTGGTTTCCTAAGCATCTTCTTACCTCTTGTTCATGTTTTGTTTGATCTATTCGAATATATGCTCTTCCATCTTGGTATTTTCCATCTCTTCAATGGGAGGAAGATTCCCTTTATGTGTCAAAACATGCACAACCTTGTGGAGCTATGCACATATGGCTAGTGAGCTCTTTTCTCCTTTTCTTCCCTTTCCCCATCTTGTTGGAAACGGTCGTGGGAAGAATAATTGAATCTCCTTTATACTTATAAAGCATGAGGAAATTCAATCAAATCATCTTGCTTCTCCATGATCCATCGTCCCATATCATTCAATCCTTCCTAGATGGTAACAAATTGGACATTCTTGGCTTGCATAGAGCTATGTTGAGCTATTATTTGTCCTCCCAACTATTGGAAGACTTGAAAGTGGGCATACATGTTTGTAGCAGTATCATTGAGCTCTTCCCTAAACTTCTTGGTGCATGCCTTGAATTCTATGAGGCTTCCTTCATCTTTCATTTCGTGCTTGAATTATTCCTCCAACTCTATAATCCTATCATCCTTTTCTTCATTTTGATGGAGCAAATTCTTGAGTTTTTATTCATTTTCCATGGTAAAAGCAGTGGCAGTGGATGCTATAGAGAACAGGTATTTGTTGACATATTATGTCACCTGATTCTATGTGACAACTAATAAGGGGTTACCTCTGGTAACTAGAAGCTTTATGTTTTGTTGTTGCACAATCCTACGAATGTCTTTGTCGAATTGAAACTTCTTTAAATCTTCCACCTTGTTGAGATTATAGGGTGTGTGAAGTCCCAACCCCATTTTATTGATTGGGAGGTTACCACCAATAATAGGAATTCTTGTTGATGTCTCTAGGATGTCAATGTCCATGGGATAAGTATCACCATTTGGTGCATCTTCATCATGTTTCCTTTGATCCTCTTCAATTGCTTTTCCTACTTCCACATTAGTTGTTTCTTTCTCAACTTCTTCCACTATTGTCTTTTCAAAAATAATCGTTGATGCTTCCATTGCTGCTTTGGATTTAGCGTCTTCTTCTTGTCATTTATTTTCAGCGGCATCCTCCTTATTCTTCACTTTATATTTCTTCCTTTTTTTCTTATCTGTGGATGCCTCCTCAACTTCTTTATGTTTCTTGTTTTCCTCAGGCTTGGAATTTGCGAAGGATTTTCTTTTCTTTTCTTCTCTAGTTGCTGACTCTGATTCAGTAGTCAAGGATGTAGTCATGGTTTCAACTACTACAAACTCTTCTTCATCTCTATTTCATGTCTCTTCCTAAGATTTTTCCTCATTTGATATTTTGCCCAAATATTTTCCATTCCACCTGAAAATAACTTCTTCATATGATCGAGCGTCGCAATGAATATCTTCTTCTTCCCACTTGGATGATGTTTACCCACATCCATGTCTATGCTTACTACAATATTCATTCACCACCGACCCATAATGGTAAAGAGGGAGAGATGGATTTTGTATCTTTAGAGTGAGGCTTTGACACCATGGATCAGAGTCTACTACATGATCTCTTGCAACTCTAATCTTCCTAGGACAAACCTAGGGAGAATATGAGGAACTTTTATGGATCCATATATCCTTATGTACATCACATACTCTAGGAGATACCAATCTCCTATTATTTTCTCTATTTCCGTTGCCTTGTCGGGCATGCATGGAGTGGGTGAAGTGAAGATGAAATGGTAAAGGGGTGCAAAGAAGTAGTCACAAATCTTGTGATACTTAGTCCTCTACTTGTGCTCCCATAGCACTTTGTAGTAGATGTGTATGGGGGGGTCGGTTAGCTTCTAGGCCAAACCCATCTTGGGATATCAGTGGCATACACATACCATGTCCAATATATAGGAGGACATGTGGAAATTGGGAAACTCGCCAGGGGTGGTCTCCTTGGCTATTTTGATGGAGTCCTCTAGAGATGTTGACAGAATATCATCCCAATTGAAGGATGACCCCATTTTGATACAATAGTATATGAGGGGAACTAGAGATAATGTGAACTCTGACACATCCTATTCCTAAATGAGTTGGTGGGATATTTTCCTAAGGGTCTTATTTTAAATGTCTTGACAAGATTGTGCCATAATTTTCACAAACATTTTTCCTTGAGAAAAAATTTCCTGATAATGTCCTCATTCATTTACAAATCCCCTTTGTCCAAGTGATATTATGATACTATGTGAAATGATTGGAATGAAGCTATGTGACATCCATTAACATTGAGAATGTGAATGTTGGCTAGGTCTACATGTCGTACTCTCCATGAAATTGCATATTCACATGGGAAGACTGTTTCATGGGATGCCACCCTATCTAACTTCAATTTCCATATGTTCTTAAATATTTTGAGTTCATCTTCATATTCTACTTCTAGAGGGAAGCATTGAATCTTAAATATTTGAAAAACTTCACCGCATTTAAGTGAAGTCACCTTCTCTATAAATCTCGTGGTATCATCATAGATTGACCCTATGGTGTCTTCCTCCTCGTCTTGGTGGCTCCCGCTTGTAGAGGCCTCTAGCATGTGATATTTACTCACAACCTTTTTGTAGGGCGACATGCTAGAACCTGTAACAAGCATATTCATTGTTGACACACTAAACCAATAGAAAAAATATTATATTTAAGTTTCCTCAGTGGGAAAGTAAGTATGAAAGAAAGCATAACACACTAATTTCTACAATTATGGATTTTCTTTGGATTTTGAGCAACATCAGGAGGTTAATGATAAAATCATCAATGCAAGCTTGTATTAGTGTATGAGGAGCTACTCATACTAATATTGAGAAGTAAGTCATCATCTTAATAGGAGAGGATGATGGGTGATATAGTGAAATTTTATTGAAATTTGGTTCAATTCAGAAAGGGGTAAAAGATTAAATGAATTGATGTCGATGGTGTCAAGTTGTTGAAGAGGAAAGGTAGTGTCAGCGTTGTTAACGTGAACTTCACCGATATGGTGGAAATAGTGCTAGCGACAATTAAAAGGAGTCCACTAATATGGTGAAAATGGTACCAATGAAAATCAAGTGAATTGTGTCGGTATGGGAGACACAAGACCAACAAGGTCCACATAAACGTTTTTGACAAGGTAAAACTATAGCGGTTTAGATGTTGTCGACCATGTCGATAAAGAAAGGTAGTACCATAGCTGATGGTGTTAAATTCACCTATGAAGGGAGGAGAGTACCAGAGGTAATGTCATCAACTTCACTGATGAAGGGAAACTTGTACAAGAGGTAATTATACCAACTTCATTGTTGAAGGGAAGAGAGTACCGATGTAGTTCAAGTGAACTATGCTGGTATAAAAATTTGCAAAATTACCAAGTGATTAAGGAATATGGTATCTATGACTTTGTGGATGATTGAAACCCTAATGATATGGGGTTGAAGCATAGACTTTGCATATTCTAAAGCGGTGAAAGGAGTGAGCTAGGGCCTAGTTATGAGGTAGATTGGGTTTGAAGGAAATTCAAAAATCATTCCTCAAGACACCATTTTGATGCCAAGGTGCATGTAGGGTTAAGTCTCAATCCATGTTCAAGGATAGTGTGAGGATGCAAAAATGTTTCGATACTATCTAGGTTTTCATTGAGGAATGATTCCTTCTCGTATAGGGAATGGTCAAGAATAAAGGGTTAGAGTTAGGGTGGAGCCAAGGTAGAGGGGTTAAGGTGAGAAGAGGTGGTTATATTGGGGAATTATTGAAAGGGAAATTAGGGCTTGACCAAGAGATAGATAGAGGTGGGTTCCAATTAAATACTGTATTTCTATTGGGTGACAATATTTCTATATTGTCTATGGTTAAATGAGCAAATCTATTATTTATAACATACAAAAATTAAGAGAAAATAATGAAGGTGAATATGTAAACAACAAATTTACAACTTACTACATTGCACAAGGAATTTAATGCAACATATTGTTCCATATACACCTAAAAAAAATGGTGTTGTTGAGTGAAACAATTGTACAATAAAGGAAATGAAACATTGTATGATATAATATAAGAGATTAAGTTAGGTGGGATTTTTCACAATGAATCCTTGAAAACCAACAAGGACCTCAGACCATTTTCATTGGCAATGTAGAGTTCACACTACAACATGTAAGCCTCAACAAGATTATTCAACACATTTCCAAGCCCCGAGGCATAGTGAACAATCTTATCCCCTCTAATATCATGAAGCCTCCCCCCCCCTGTTGCACCTAACACCCATAATAAAGTTATTCTTTTAAGCAATGAATCCAACTCTGATCCTTTGTGGCTAGATGAGGACCTTGATTTAGCTAACACATACAAAAGAAACTCTAAATAATTGAATGAGAATTTATTTGGTACCAAGCTAGTTCTCAAGACCTAATAATTTTCAATGGTGTAATGAAGTGGTTGAACTCCAACCATATGACTTGTATTCATGGGTTGGGCAATAGTGTCATGGATCATGTGATATCGAATATCCTTTTTTACAACCAAATAATAAATTTTGACCTTTTGAATGACCATGAACTTGACTTTGATCATAGACCTTTAACCTTGACTTCAAACTTCACCATGCACAAAATCCACATTGCAGAAAATTCCATTAATCAAAGGCACCTACTTTTTGACAAAAGTAAAGATGATATTTTCTTAAAGGATTTAAATAGTGAATTAAATATCCTATGTTATAAGGACAACATCAAACACCTCTATCATAATTTTACAACAACCCTTTCTACTTCCACTAACAAGTTCTCTATCAAGGTGTTATGTAAAAAGAAAAATAGAACAACCAAACCTTGGTATGATAATTAGTGTAAAATTGCTAGAAACATCATTAGGGATGCTTCTAATGAGTCCTTAAAATCCAATAACATAAATATGTACAAATCCCTAATTAAAAGGAAAGAAAGGTACTATATTAATAGAAAGCAAGAGCATATTTTGAACTTATCTAAAATTGATCTTAATAAGTTATGGGATTTTAACTCGTAAAACTAAAGAAAATAATAATTATTCCCTTGAAGGACTAGAATTCCTACCTTAAAAATATTTATGAATCCCCTAACACCACAGGGACCATTCCAAATGTTCATGTAGATGATGAAAGTTTTTCTATGGAATACATAGAGTTTGGGGTTAAGCAACTCGTAGATGGGAAATATAAGGACATTAAAGTATACCAAACTAGAATCTTAAAAATTGGAGGGCATATATTCATCCCTCACAAACATAATCTCTTCAATTTAGCAGTCAAGAAGGGCTTCTCTGAACCCTAGACACAAAGCTTCATTACACCTACTTTTAAAAGTGGGGATAAAAAAATCCCTCTAACTATAGGACCATTATGAGTCGCCCCATTTTAGAAAAGATGTACATAATTATTCTAGAAAGGAATATTATCATATGGCCAGGAAGCCAAAAAAAGAGAGCTAAAGGTCTAACTAGATTTAGGAGCTATCATTCAATTGTGGACCACCTTGATACACTTAGAATCATTGTGGAGGAGTGTCGCAATAATAAAAACCAATATCCTTTGTTGTTTCATTGAATTTAAAAGTCCTTTAACACAATTCCCATGACAAACCTTTGGAGTAGGCTGGAAGAGTAAAAGTTTTATTTCGAGTTAAGGGATGTTGTGGCAAGGTTGTATGAGAAAATTATTTCCAAGTTCAGAAAAATAGAGGGTTGGTCAAATGAAATTGATTCTAATATAGAAGTTAAGCAAGTTTGTCCCTTGTCCCCAATCCTTTTTGGCATGTACATTGTCAAGTTATAATATTAATGTTTGGAAGAAGCGGGTTGTTTTGACCCAATTCTTGTTGGTGTAGTCATCATTGTTCTTCTTTATGCTAATGATATTGTTCTTATGGCAAGGAGTCCCTATGACCTTGGAAAGACTAAAAATCCTAAAGGATTTATGCTCCAATATTAGTATTTAAAAAAATTAAAGTTATTATAGTTAAATCCAAAAATATCACATATGATACTTTTGTATATGAAAACAACAACTTGGAGGAAGTGTCATCGTACAAATATCTAGGATTCAATATTCATCACAAGTTCAATTGTAACTATAAAATTGAGAAAAGGATAAATGGAGGGTGGAAATATTATTATGGTCTTGAAAACAATTGTAAATCAATAGAACTTTGTATATGGGATGAGAAAAAAATATTCTTTTAGACTCTCATTACTCATGTTATTTTATATGGATGCGATGTTTTGGGATGTAATATCTCTAGATAATTGTAGAGAAAGATAGGGTAGATCTGAAAGTTTTTTTAACTTATAATCTCAAAATTAAAGGAAATATACACCCTACCCTATCCTCCTCATAGAAGCAAGCCTTTCCCTAATTTTGAGCTCAATTATGACTAGGTACTTAATGTATAATGTAGTTCCCCCACTACTAAACTCAACCATTTTTTATTTTTTATAGTGATACCCATTTAAACAAAATGCATATAGCAAGATAAAAACACCCATTCATCGAACAACATTATTTAAAACATGAATGAAACTAAATTAAAATTCATAGAGAATTTTATAATTGTTCAAAACTTAGAGTAAACACATAGCAAATAAATCCCATAAATAAGAACAATGTAATAGATAGAAACACTTATATTTTTAATAAAATTTGCAACCAACTGCAGAGGATAGATGTTCCACTCAACTTATCCTTGCTACTCCAAATATTAGTAGCAAGTCACACCCAATATAGGGATAGGAATCCACATGAAAGTGTGTCTCTATTTTCCACTCACATCCCAATACAACCCAAAACAAGCTAAATTTTCCTACAACTATCCCAATCCACTGATTCTCTTCCCTTGAACCTGTACAACCCAATGAATGGAATCCCCCTTTTTTGCAAGTAACCTCTAAGGCCTTCCCACTTGTCTCCAGGGATCCAACACAGGTTGGCTAGGAATTTCTCTTTATGGGGACTTATTGAGGCGGAATAATTCCCCTTCAACAGTGAGGGGTACTCCCCGATGCACAGTCCCGATTAGACTATGCACAGTTTGGTTTAGGAGACCCATCCGGATTCTGGCCTGACCACCATTACTGGGTTTGAGGGGTGACTGCAAGGTTATAAATTAAATTAAAAATTCATATGCAACTAACTAAATGCAAAAATAAAATCTAAATATCCTATCCTAGCTAGGAGAAACTATGGTAACCAATGAACAATTGTAAATGAAACTAATCCCTACACATTACTGCTTTCAAGTAGTTGTTAAGAAGCTACAAGGTTAGACAACACATGCATACAAACAACATAACTATATTATTCTAATTCATGAATTTACATACATAAGAAACTCATCATATCGAGACAAAGAAGACGAGAAAGAATAAAAAAAGTTGTAATAAATAGTTTGCTTTGCATAAGAAAATATATAAGAAAAAGGACATTCTTACAACACATGTAAACAACATATGACTTGATGAAAATATTTTATAGAAATTCCCCATCTATAAGATTTATTATCTCTAATAAAATGGCCCTAGGGGGTTCTCAATATTAATTCTCAAAGTAGTTTTCAAATATACAATGCTTAAAGAGCCCTTTAGAAATGGGCCTCTTCCTCTACATATAGTAATTTGAATAATTTTTGATAGTGTCTTCTTGGTTATGCAAGAATTAGTTACAAGTATCTTTAGCTTCCCATTCTAAAATGTTGTTGACAAGTGTTATAATAGAATGAACCTGGTGACAGTTGGAAAAAACACCAAATAGAAGATAGTTGTGGAAAAAATTGAATTTACTATTTTGTCTTATTTACTTTCCCACACTTCATGGCATCCTTTGATTGATATAAATTTATGGTAGAAGAGTTCTTCTAGAGCAGTTGTGTGTGATGATGAGTTGTGTGAAATGGTTTTCATGTCCCAGGTCAGATTGGCCATGAAATCCTAGATCATGTTAGGGAACTAACCTCCCAAACCCCTCATTTAGGTAGAATAATATATTTTCCATGTAATAAAGGTCGATATTAATAAGACCTAGTAAGAAGGAAGAATAAGTCAAATCTAAGAAGACTTAACAAAAACTTCCTCTTCTAGAAAGATCTTCCTCTAGATTGTTCTTTTGGTAGATAGAACAATCTATAAACAAGATTTGAGGGAATGAGAAGACTTTGTCTTGAGAATTATTTTAATAGAGCATTGCTTTGTTGGAGGTTTCCCCCTCGAAGAGGCCTATGAACATTGTTTCCTATCAATAAAGGTACTAATTTGGTGTTGTGGTTCCATATTATTTGATGTTCCACTATTATTCTTTGTAGTATTTATGTATCCTATTTCTATTTCTTTGTTCTTCTATACTATATTTATATTTTCTATTATTATAATAGATATGGCACCTAACAAGTGGTATCAGGTTTCTTGGTCGGAATTGTGGGTTTCTTTTTCCAGGGTAGAGACATGTTTCAGTGTCTTAAAACTACAGAGATATATTTTTCAGCACATTAATCCACAGTCAAGGAAGCATACACACAAGAAATACAAGAGGTACTTACGCTCACATTGGTGGATACCCTTGTAGCCCCTGTTGTTACCCCTTTGAGTGGTAGAATATCATAAAACACCTATATATGTAACGACCTAGGTATCCTGAAACCCTCTAAAGATCAACCAATCAACCACTTCACTACTATAACTCCACCGAGAACAACACTTGGGAAGATAATCTCTAGTGCTTGGGTAATCAAGTAGTACGAATGAGGGTACGGTATAGACTCCTTAGTTGGTTCCCTGAGATATTGGGCCAAGTACTATTTCTTGACCCCACACGTATATGAGAGAGTTATAAAACATGGAAAATCCTTATCTATAGGAACCCTGAAAAATATAACCTTTGGGATGGAAACAAAAAAGACAAGATCTATTGACGTACAACCTTGCCTCTTGCATTTTGGTTGTGAATTGATTACACATTTTTTCCTATTAAGAATTTGGGCATTTCAACACTACAATATTATTCATATCAAAGTATAACTCCACAGGAGTAAAACAAAACATGATTTTCGGGTTCACCTTCACCCTTATTTGAGACCTATCCCATTGGATTCCTCTTTTCATTCTGATTGCTGTAATACCTATCATTTTTCAAATTTTTTTTCTCTATGGTCGTAATCCCCTTACAGCCCCCTTATTAAGGACATACCCCATTGGATTCATGTTTTTTCCCTAATCATCGTGATACCCTTCACTTGTAACCCCTTTTCTGTGTGGGCATCACTGTCCCCTTCATGTTCCCCCCTTTCACTGTGGCCCACACCTAGAGCCAAGACCTTGAATCACACCTCAAAACCTTGTGATCTGATTTCACCGTGACCCAGAAGGAAGTGAACAAAATCAATGCCAATATTACGACCATCAATGCCGACATGCATGTCACCATAGACACCAAAATGGAAAACCTAAAACAAGACCTCTCTGCCTATCTTGAAATTCATCTTGAATCCTTCAATGTCCATCTTTCCACCAAATGAATATTCATGGAGACCATATCTCATCTGACCAACCTTTCCACCCCGAAGGGAATACTTCCTCAAATTCCCACTCCCATCAATTTTAGAATGTCCTGCTCCTTCCTATAGTGGATGTGAACAAATTTGATGGATTATATCCCATGGGCTAGGTCACCCAAATAGAACATTACTTCTCTTTTCATGGCATTACATATGAGCTTGCAAAACTTCTTTATGGTGTTCTCCATTTGGATCCTAAATGCTAGCAATGGTGGAAATGGTGTAAAAAGGGACACCAAGGGTATGTGGCTTTGACTTTTTTTTTTCATAGATCTATGAACACTTTGACACCGACAAACATCATTTAGGTTGTGTGACCAAGTTGAAACAAACTAGCCCAGTGGAAGATTTTATAGATACCTTTCAACAATTGAATTTTAGAACATAGGGCATTCATATGCTTTTTTCAGGAATGATTTATCAATGGCCTCAAGGATGAAATGTGTTCCCATGTCCTCATGTCTCACCCCCAAACTTGGTTGGAAGCTACAAAAGTGGCCAAGGAAGCACAACAAGATCCATAAATTGACTTGAGCAAAAATTGTTAAACGCCAACTTAAGGGTCTTTGTTATAATTGTGATGACAAGTATTTTGTGGGGCACAAGTGTAAGGAAAAAAATATTTTTATGGCTATGTTGGAGGATGTTTATGAATTAGAGGTAGATGTTTCTCCTATACCTGATCTACCCCCACCAGATGATCTTAATCCTCACTGTAATCCACCATAATTTGAACCACCCCTGAATGCACTGATGTGTTTCTTTGCTCCCCAAACTCTCAAGTTAATTGGATACATTAAGAACAAAAAATTAATCGTTCTATTTGATAGTGGAAACACCTATAATTTTATTCTTCATTGCATTGCACAAGAATTAAATTTCTATACCCATCTAGTCAATAATTTCCAAATCATGATAACCAATGGGGGTTTCATGAAATGTGGAGGGTGTTGTGAAAATGTGCACCTCCATATTGGTCAGTACCAACTGAAATATCATGTGTTTTCTATTGTCATCGACAGTTGTGACATTGTAAATGGTGCAGAATCGTTATGCACTCTCACCGCTATCACCATGGACTTCCAGAAATTAACCATGCAATTCCAACAAAAGAGACAACAACATCAGTTCCAAGGCATCATAGCAGGGTCCCCAGAGATCATCAGTTCCCACCAAATGGAAAAGATCCTCATAAAAGGTCATTATGGCATTATTTCCCAACTTCACTCCATTCAGGAAGTTAAGACACCCTCGTACATCATGACATCAAATCTATCATCTTGCAACACCAAGATATATTTCACACCCCCTAGGGACTTCCCCCTTCGTGAGGTGTCCATGATCATTCCATTCCTCTAGTTCTAGGAATTATTCCTCCAAAATTTCACCCTTATCATCATCCCTTCTTCCAAAATAATGAAATTGATAATATTTTTCAAGAATTGCTAGATGTCAATTTCATCCATCCCAGTTTTAGTCCCTACCCTTCTCCAGTAGTCTTGTTACTCAAGAAATAAGGTACTTGGTACATGTGTCCTGATTTTCAAGATCTCAACAAACTCACCATCAAAGACAAATTTACCATTCTTGTCATTGATGACCTTTTGGATGAATTAAGTGGTGCTCAGTATTTTACCAAACTTGATCTTCGCTATGGTTACCACCAGATTCGTATGAAAGAATAAGAGATTCCCAATATTGCATTCAAAACTCATGAAGGTCATTATGAGTTATTTTTTATGCATTCGGCCTTTGTAATGATCCCTCTACTTTTCAAAGTCTCATGAATCATTTCTTCCATCCTTTCCTCTATCATTTTGTCTTGGTTTTCTTTGATGATATTCTCATCTATAGAAAATATTGGCAGGCCCATCTTTCCCATGTGGATCAAGTTCTTCGGCTACTATCTCACCACAAAATTATCTTAAGAAGTCTAAATGTGATTTTGGAGCCTCTAAAGTTGCATACCTAGGACATATTTTCAGAAAGGATGTTGTCAGGGTGGATCCAAAGAAAATTGAAGCTATGCAGGATTGGCCACAGCCAAAAACTCTTAAAAGTCTTCATGGATTCCTAGGTTTGACAGGATATTATCAAAAGTTTGTTAAGAATTATGGAAAAATTTCAGCTCCCCTCATAGTGATCCTTAAAATAATGATTCCAGTTGGACTTCGGTAGCCAACCATTCCTTCCATGCTTTGAAAGAAGCTATGTGCACTACTCTAGTTATGGTTCTCTCTTATTTCAACAAAACCTTTGTATTGGAGTGTGATTCCTTGGGGAAAGGAATTGAGGATACACTCCTGCAATAAATTATACCTTTGGCCTTCACCAACAAACAATTATTCGAGCATCATTTGGGCCAATCCACCTATGAAAAGGAAATGTTAGTTCTTATGCACATTTTGGATCTCTCTCGTCCTGATCTCTTGGGACAAGCTTCCAAATAAAATCAAATCATCAAAGCCTCAAGTATTTTATGGAACAAATAATTTCTTCACTAGAGCAACAAAAATGGGTAACAAAACTATTTGGATATGATTATGAAATAATCTACAAAAAAGGAAAAGAGAATGTGGTGGTTGATGCCCTTTCTAGGAAATATGAAGAAGATGAGTCCCTTTTTTCTCTCTTTTTGATTGTCACGGATTGGCTTCAAGAGGTTCACCAGGAATGGTTTCAAGACCCCAACCTTTCAAGACTAATCCAAACACTGCAGCAAGATCCACAAGATTCTCCTAGGTACTCATGGCACTAGGACAAGCTTTGTAATAAAGGTCTCCTGTATTTGCGCAAACAATTGAGCCTTAAATCTACCATCCTTTCAGAGTTTCATGCTTCACCAACAACTAGGCCCTCTATTTTTACCAAAACCTATGAATGGGTCAAACATTAATTTTTCTTGGATGGCATGAAACATGAAATTCACAACTTTGTTATTGAATGTGATACTTGTTAATGCAATAATGGAGAGACCGTGAAAGCTCCAAGAACACTCCAACTACTTTCGATCCCACCTATTATTTGGAAAAATATTTCTATGTAATTCATTGTTAAGTGATTACCCTTCGCTAAATGGTGGTACAACACTTCTTACCGTTCTACCACTCAAATGACCCCCTTTGAAGTAGTTTATGGAAACAATCCACCTTTAGTTCTATACTACATGCCTGTGTCTCCAAGGTTCAACAGGTGATCAAACTATTACAATATGCATGGCCATCCTTCATACTATTAAAGAAAATTTGGTCATGGCTCAAAATCGCATGCAACACCAAGCAGATCAGGGTCATTCTGAACATGAATCTACTAAAGGGGATCAAGTGTTTCTTCATCTACAACCTTATAAGAATACTTCACTTAAATACCAACACTATTATAAAGTCACTCCCAAATTATATGGTCCCTACCGTATTATAAATAGAGTGGGTCCAGTGGCCTATTAGTTATAGTTTCACAATCACTCTAAGCTCCACCCTGGTTTTCATGTTTCCTACTTAAAGAAGGTGCTAGGCACTAGGTTCCATACTTAGACCAGTCTACAAGATTTGGATGAAGTAGGCTCCATTTGGTTGCAACCAAAAGTAGTCTTAGACCATCATGAACATCGTCTTGTCCAGCACACTATCAAGAAATTTTTATTTCAATGGAAGGACACATAGCTAGGAGATGCCACATGGGATTCAACTACCATTCTGCAAACATTTCCTCATCTAAATCGTTGAGGAAAATGTTTTCTTTTAAGTGGGAGGGAATGTTAGGGACCTAACCTCCCTAAATCCTCATTTAGGTAGAATAATATATTTTCCACATAATAGAGGTTGATCTTAATAAGGCCTAGTAATAAGGAAGAATAAGTCAAATGTAAGAATACCTAATATAAGCTTCCACTTCTAGAAAGATCTCCCTCTAGATTTTTCTTTTGGTAGATAGTGTTAGCACTCTGTAATTTTTAAGGCTGAGAAAGAAATAGACAGAGGTAACCAAAAACCACTTTTATGTCAGAATCTAGCCCTTCTAGCCTCGAAGAGGGCTCTCTCACTTAGATTATTCGAAAAATAAGATATTAGGCTAGGTAATAATCTCAACAAGGTTGATTTTTTTTTAAAGGCTTGTTGATGAGAAACGAGACAAATCCTTTGGGTATGGATTCATGTCAAAAACAATTTTGTTTCCAGTGAAATGATGGGAAACCGAGAGTTTTTTCACATGAACGAGGTAGGCAACTTTTGGTGGAAAATTCAAATCAAGTTGTTGCAGAAGGTGAATTTGAAAGGGGTGAAAGAAAACACATTATAGCATGAAACCAAGGATGAATTATAGAGTGATTGATTTAAGTTGAAAACATTAATAACCTGGAAAAACTGAAACATAGCACAATTAAGATGAATTATGGATCAAAAATTGATTTTATCAAGCAAGAATATACACATTAAAGGGATGTAAACACATAAGATAAATTACAAATCAAAGGAGCACAAAACCACCAAAATTCTGACACAAGAATTCCTAAAAATCACCTGCTATTCCATCCATTCACATGGAAAAAATTACAATGCACAAAAATGTTTCCTCTCTAATCTAACAAAATCCCTTTTACCTTAAAAATGCTCAAATATATAAGAAAGAATCTTCCCCAAGCCCAAGAGGTCAAATCCAACCACCTGCCTCAAAATAGACAGAGCTACACTGAAATTTTGAACTGTCTGCCATGAAAAATGGACCAGACTGCTGAAAAATAGGGCTGTAATCATGAGCTCATATCTCCCGGATATTGACATCTGTGTGAAAAAAGGAGGAGGTTATTGTATATCATCATCTTCTGAGAAAAAACTTGTTTCTATTTTTTTTAATTCTTCTCCATCTATTCAGGATCTGCATTTCAAAAAGATGTGTAAAATAGGTGGCAAACAAAATCCTGAAAATAGGCCCCAAAGAAGTTGATCCGGATTATTTTCGACACAAAATGTGAGCAGAGATATAATAAAGAAATTCACAGAGATATTGCATATATTCAATAATATAACATAAATGTATTAGAGATGCAACCATAAACACARATATACAGTAATACACGATTTCTATTAATCAAAGAAATGTACAGAGACTGTAAAAATACAGAGTAAAAGACTCGCTAGAATGGTGGCAGCTTATCTCTGAGAAGAGATGTGACGGCTACTCACATTCGCCAGAAGATGATTACAATGAGGCTCTGAAGGCATTTTTACAATAAAAAGGAATGCCAAAAACCCTAGACATCCAAAAATCTAACACTAGGAGATGAAGCACCAAAAGTCATGTGGGCCCCGTTTGGGTAAGTTAGTACATCAATTTCCCAGGGTCGTAACTTTTTCATACGATCTCCATTTTAGAAGTATGATAGCTTGTTGGAAAGGTATCATTGAGGAGATTCATTTTGGGGTCTCAATCATGGCTTTAGCTATCATTGAGAACCTTTATCTAAAAAAACCTTCATTTGGGCCCTCCAAATGGCCTCGGAAGTTAAAAACTGCTAAAAATAGTAAATTGCCAAATTTGCCAGAAAATTGTTTTGAGCCAGTCGGAAAAGGTGGGTGGCCACCGATATCCACTTGGATCAGAAGTATTCCAATATCACAATATGTTTAGAAAAAACCTCTTTCATTTTTTTGAAATTATCCCTGTTTAGCATGGAAATCGCCTCAAAAGATGACAGGTAGAAATGGGGAAAAAATGATTTTTAAATTGGGGGAAAGTGGTTTTTGGAAGGGGAAAAGTGGTTTTCGTTGGGGGTGGCAGGTAGGATGGTAATTGGTTTAGGAGGGGGGGTCCAAAATTATGGGGTGTTGACAAGTGGGAGGAGTCAAAACCACTTTTCAGACCCCCTCCTCCCCTCATTAAACTTCGGATAGCAGTGGGGTCCAAAATAATTGTTGGACACACCTACCACACTTAGAGGGGGGTGAATGAGTGTAGGGCTCTTTTTCCCAAAACATCCCTCTTGCACAAAAACTCATCAATTAGCATTCAACATTTATTCATTACCCATTGTTGTCATTTATAACCAGTTAGATGTGAGCACATATCAGCAACATATATCAACAATATATCATCAACAAGTCATCACCACAATGAAC
>ML778130.1:560093-588195 GCA_009831015.1 Picea engelmannii
ATCACTTGACATCAATCAATGACATCAATCAATCAAACCATTGGCATCAATGACAACATGATCCAACAATAATATTATGTCATTGATTGTTTGCATTGCGATGGGATATATGGAGTACGAGAGGTAAGTTTTAATGTTTTTTTATTTATTTGATTTTTGTTTTTTGTGTTTCATTTTTTATTGTTTTTATTTTTATGTTTTAATCTTTTTATTATTTAGTTTTTCATTTTATTAGTTTGTTTTTAGGTGTTTTGTCTTTTTTTTTTTTAATATGTATTTTTGTTTTATTATATAGTTTTTTTATTTAATTAAACTTTGTTTTAATTTTGTTTTTTTATCTCTTTTAATACTAATTATTTATAATGTTTTTCAATTACACTCATGTTTATTTAATTTTTTAATTTTTAATTTTAATTCTTTACTTTATTATTAATATTATTCAAAATTAATTATTTATTTTTAAAAAATAATTATTTATTTATTATTAAAACTATTACTTATTACCCTAATCTAATTACTAACCTACTAACCTAATTTACTAATTATTAATCCTAAATAATGTTCACTAATAATTATTATTTTATTGTTTTTCATTTACCCTAAGCTTGTCTAACATTAATTTCGTGCAGGAATGATTGGCGGGCGAGATGTTGACAAGATGAATGGACAAGGGAGTGAGTGGAAAAACAATGAATGAATAATTGGGAAAAAATGGATGGAGGGGCCAAGTCATCCGAGGAAACTAGGAAATCCAAGAGCTTTCATGAGAGAAACAACATATAGGAACTGAATAAACAGACTTCCTTTAATTTATAAGACCCTAACATAGGCTCCAATGGGGGATGAAATCTCTCTATGAGGTGTTAAGAACCACAGATCTCTGAATATGAATACTAGTGCCTTATCCATTGGGATAATTCCAAAACTTTCTTCTGCAACCTGTACCTGTTATGATCCTCAACTGAAACCAAATCCACTGAAAACTGAAATTTGAAATGCACACTAAACTGGAAACTGTATTGCAATCTAAAACTAAGATTGAAACAAATTTTGAAAGGAATTCTTAAGGATCTGATCTTATTGGCATACTGCTATGTATTCTAACTGATCCATAACAACTCACTCAAATGATACAAAATTTCCAATGAAGCCAAAAAAGGTGATGGTCATTCACTGAAATTATTCTTACCTCCTCTGTAAGCAAACAAAATGATGTGTATACAGGTAAATCATAATGGAAACTAAAACCAATACTTATGCTAAGTAACAAAAGGACGTTCACCTTCACCAACACCTACACAAAATTGCCCAAAGGGTCTTGAAAATAATGAGATATTACCTCTTGTGAATCAGTAAGAGGAGAAATGTAAACATCATTTGTAATCAATGGTTTCTCTTTTTTAGGACTGTCCTCCAATTGAATGACAATGGTTGCCCTATCATATTCCCAATATGAATCTTCATGCATGATTTTTTCTTCAAACAAATCTGATTCAACAACTATTTGAACAAGATCATTGTCAACAGATCCTTTCATAATATGCACATTACGATGCAGCTCTACATTAGATACTTTGTCGATTTTACTGTCTTGGGATGCATTCTCACATTCTTGAGAATAAGAATGATTAAGAGGATCTAAAATATGTCTTTCATTAGACGAATCATAAGGTATTTGACTATTTAATTCTTCTTTTCCTTGCTGATTTAAAATTTACAGAACAAGTTGATCATTAAGTTCTGGGAAAAAAAACTATTGCTCATTACTTTGTAACTTAATGGATAAATGAGGACTCTCGGGAATCTCAATACAAACCACTTTAGAATTAGGATCCTCATCAAGATATAAAGGACAACTAAAATGACCATTACCATATGTATCTTGTGTGCTAAAAGAAAAGCGTGATTGTTGTAAACTTTCATCAAATTTGAATGAAGAAACATGGCTTTCAATAGTATTTTGTCTTGTTTCATCATCAATCAATGAGGAAACTAATGTCTGAGAATTTTCCTTATTATTATGGCAGATGGATCCTACTTTATGTTCATGAGATTGTTGTAAATCAACAAATGAATGTTCAATACTATGCTCAATTACCTTCACTTGTTGATTAGTAAAAATAAATTGTTCTCCAATCTGATCTTCTGCCATTAAAAGAACTGCAATGTTGATGTTATCATCCATGGGATTTGAAACATATTTCTCTCTTTCAATCCACTCTTCCTCTACTAAAAATGGAGGAAAGTATTCATGTGCAAGAGGTTCCAAAACAACCCCTTCCTCTTCACTATTCTCCACATGTTGATCCTTGACAATCTGATCAGTTTCATCTTCAGCTGCAAAAAATGTTGCTTGGTGGAAATCCACTTGAAAATCGTGGCAACAACCCCCTTCTATTATATTTTCATTCCATTGAGATGAAAATTCATACAGAGCTTCTTTAATCTCATCATCTGTATTTTCTTCATCACTGTACATATTTACCATATATTGGAAGAAATCTTCAAAATATGCACAACATTTTTCAGCCTGAGGCAAGGGAAGACAAAATTCCTTAAAATAATCATAAAAGACTGCATGAAAATATTTAAGAGAACACAAAATTGTAGATGGAAAACCTTCATACCAAGATCTAGCTTTGTCTTCTAAGGTTTCCGTGAACATTTCCATTAAACAGTCTTCATGAAACTTAACCCCAAGCTTGTGTATATGTAAATCAAATTTGAACAAATGCATAACATCATCATCTCCTTTTTTATATTTAAATAATGGAAGATAATTCAACCAATTAACATGAGGCATAGGGTTTGGAAAACCAGGAATACTAGATCTATCCATAGGAGAATACCTACGTTCTATTCTCGAACTCATCTTGATTTTTGGATTCGGCTACTAGTCGAGTCTCCCTGAAAAATTTGAAACTTTGTTTGGAGTCGCCAGGTGAATATATCATCCTTCATTTTCTTGACCACAGTCCACCATCAACAATCAGATCTGGAAATTGATACACTTTTTTGAGAAACATTCCCAAGTGGAGTCGACAAAAATGTTAGCACTCTGTAATTTCTAAGGCTGAGAAAGAAATAGATAGAGGTAACCACAAACCACTTCTAGTTCAGAATCTAGCCCTTCTAGCCTTGGAGAGGGCTCTCTCAATTAGATTACTCGACAAATAAGATATCAGGCTAGGTAATAATCTCAAAAAGTTTGATTTTTTTCAAAGGTCCATTGATGAGAAAAGAGACAGATCCATTGAGCATGGAGTCATATCAAAAACAATTTTCTGTCTAGTGAAATGATGGGAAACAAAGAGTTTTTTATACAGGAGCGAGGTAGGCAACATTTGGTGGAAAATTCAGATCAAGTTGTTGTAGAAGGTGAATGTGAAAGGGGTGAAAGGAAACACATTAGAGCATCAAACCAAGGGTGAATTCTAAAGTGATTGCTTTCAGTTGAAAACATAAATAACTTGGAAAAACTGAAACAGAGCACCATTAAGATGAATTCTGGATCAAAAATCTATTTTTATCAAGTAAGAAGATACGCATTAAAGGGATGTAAACACATAAGATAAATTACAAATCAAAGGAGCACAAAACTTCCATAATTCTGACACAAAAATTCCTACAAATCACTTGCTATTGCATCCATTCACTTGGAAAAAATTACAATGCACAAAAATGTTTCCTCTCTACTATGACCAACTCCCTATTACCTTCAAAATGCTCAAATATATAATCAAGACTCTTCCCCAAGATAAAGAGGTCGAATCCAACCACTTGCCTCAAAATAGAAAGAGCTACGCTGAAATTTTGCACTGTCTGCCATGAAAAATGGACCAGATTGCTAAATAATAGGGCTAAAATCACGAGCTCATATATCCCAGGTCTTGACAGATGTGTGAAAACTGAAGGATTTTTTTTTGTATCATATTGTTCTAAGAAAAAACCTCTTTTGGATTTTTCAAATTATTTTCCATCTGTCCGACATCTACGTTTGAAAAAGATGTGTAAAACATGTGGCAAACAAAATCCTGAAAATAGGTCCCAAATAAGTCTTTGAATCTCACAATATGTGACACTTGTAGAAAAAATGAAAGAGGTTATTTTTCCTTGGTTCATGATGAGAAAAAACCTCTTTCATCATGAACCAAGGGAAAATAACCTCTTTCATCACGAACCAAGGAGAAAATTCTCCCTAGTTATCTCGTAAATTTCCTCAGAAGATGACAGGTCGAAATGGGAAAAAAGCGGTTTCTAAATTGGAGGAAAGTTGTTTTTGGAAGCGGAAAAGAGGTTTTTTGGGGGGGTAGGATTGTAAGTGGTTTAGGAGGGGGGGTCCAAAATTATGGGGAGGTGACAAGTGGCAGGAGTCAAAACAACGTTTCATACCCCCCCTCTTGTTAAATTTAAGATGACAGGGGGGGTTCGAAATAATATTATGACGTTGATTGTTTGCATTGCGATGGGATATATGGAGTACAAGAGGTAAGTTTTAATGTGTTTTGTTTTTATTTTTTTTTTGTTTTTTATTGCTTTTATTTTTTGTTTTAATCTTTTTATTATTTAGTTTTGCATTTTGTTATTTTGTTTTTACGTCTTTTTTTTTTGTTTTGTTTTATATGTATTTTTGCTTTATTATATAGTTTTTTATTTAATTAAACTTTGTTTTGTATTTGTTTTAATAACGTTTTGTTTTACTAATAATTATTTTTAATGTTTTTTTTTTGTTTTTTTTTAATGTTTTTGTATTACACTAATGTTTATTTAATTTTTTAATAATTTTTATTTTTAATTTTTTAATTTTAATTTTTTAATTTATTATTAGCATTATTCAAAATTAATTATTTATTTATTATTAAAATTATTACTTATTACCCTAATCTAATTAATAACCTAATTTACTAATTATTAATCCTAAGCAATGTTCACTAATACTTATTAAGTTATTGTTTTCCATTTACCCTAAGCTTGTCTAACATTAATTTAGTGCAAGAATGATTGGCAGGCGAGTTGTTGACAACTTGAATGGATAGGGGAGTGAGTGGTGCAACAATGAATGAAGGATTGGGAAAAAATGGATGGAGGGGCAATGTCATCCAAGGAAACCAGGCAAGCCAGGAGCTTTCATGAGAGAAACAACAGATAGGAATTAAATATTCAAACTTCCTATAATTTATAGGACCCTAACAAAAAGAATTAGTATAAATAGGAGTTGAGGGAATGCAGAGTCTTTGTCTTCAGAATTATTGTAATAGAGCGCTAATATACTAGAGGTTCCCCCTCGAAGAGGCAAGTGAATATTGTTTCCTATCAATAAAGGTATTAATCTAGTGTTGTGGTTCCATATAATTTGTTGTTCTGTTTTTATTCTCTGTAGTATTTCCATTTCATGTTGTTGTTCCGTTGTTATTTTGTACAATATTTCTCTTTTCTACTATTATAATAGATCTGGTACCTAACAAATCATCATTTGAGTCTTAGTTGGAAAGATGAGACGCTCCTCCATTAATTATATTGTCACCTTAGTGGTTTCCTGATCATCTTCTAACATCTTCTTCATGTTTTCTTTGATCTATTCGAAGGTATTCTCTTCCATCTTGGTATTTTCGATCTCTTCGATGGGAGGAAGATGCCCTTTATGTGTCAAAACATGCGCAACCTTGTGGAGCTATGCACATATGGCCGGTGATATTTTTTTCTCCCTTTCTTCCCTTTCCCCCGCTTGTTGGTAGCAGTCATGGGAAGAATAATTGAATCTCCTTTCTCCTTCTAAAGCACAAGGAAATTCAACCAAAGTATCTTGGTTCTCCACGATCCATCATTGCATATCATTCAACCCTTCTTGGATGGTAACAAATTGGACATTATTGGCTTGCATAGAGCTATATTGATCTATTATTTGTCCTACCAACTATTGGAAGACTTGAAAGTGGGAATACATGTTTGTAGTAGTCACATTGAGCTCTGCCCTAACCTTCTTGGTGCATGCCTTGAATTGTATGAGGCTTCCTTCATATTAAAGTTCGTGCCTGAATTTTGTTGGCACAAGTTTGATCAGACCAGGGTCCTTCTCAGGTTACCAACAAAAGGTACCAATTATTTTGGAGCGCTGGCATTTTCATCTCCTCCAAAGAGAAGAAGTCTCACCCGAAGCATTGTTGAGACAAATAGAAAGGGAAGGGAAAGGAAAAGGCTTAGGATGATTCATAGAACCTTCAGGATTCATCCTGATCTTGCGCAAGACATATAATTATCAAACAGATATGAACTCATGTGTGCAAGAACCGAACCTACTTATGTTGCAGAAAATAATTTAAACACATAACCATCATTTGGAACTTATAAACCATAAAGAAGTATTGTAATACATGAGTAAAACACAAGAAGACACAACATATTTTGAAAATTTAGATCTTTTCTCATATTATCTTCGGAATCTTTCTTCATTTATAAGCTCATAAATACACAGTAGTGCTCTGTTACAGAATCTTGGATCTGGACTCATGTCGTAGAGCTCTAACTCTCAAAATGGGTAAAGATTATGTTACAGACTCAAAACCCTACTTGACTCAAATGACAACAACCTAATAGAGAGGGGAAGATTAGACTGAGCATAATCACAATTCGATCGAACAATAAAACCAACCGAATGAATCAACGACGAACCCTTTTACAATCATGTTCATCCCTATATATAAGATAGTTTGTGTCTTCTATCTCGGCTTGCACACTTTCTTGTTCTGTTGCAATCTCTTTTGCTTAGCTGAGGTTGTGTTGTCCTTTTTGCAACTGATTTATGTTGCTTCTCCTTGTTCTGTTTTTCTTCTTCTTTTAAAGCTTGTGCAACTCATACTAGGACAAAAATTGGGCAATTCCTTATCCTAAAAATGAAGGGCCCAACAGGCTTCGACCACAAACCTTGACTCGCCCTCGAGTCAAGTGCTCGGTTATTTTGTAGCTTCCAAGAGCAACTGTTGTTTTCCCTTGTCCTCCTTTTCTTCTTTCTTTTCCTCTTTTGTTTGTGCGTTCTCTTCTTTTTCCTATTCAAATGAAGGGCCCAACTTTGGGACCAACTCCAAGGCTATCTCCATCACTCCTTGGAAGTTTCCTACTTTATCCTACCACTTCTTGGAAAAGAGTGATGCCTATGCTACAAAATGTTAGGTCGCCTCTATGCTACACCCCTTTGGCTTGGACGCGACCAATGAGTTCCACTTTGAATCTGTTGCTGCATCAACTTGATGCATATGCATATTCACTGTCTGAATGACAGGACAGAATTCGCGCAGCTCTTTCTTTTCTATGGATTGTGCCTCAAAGAGGGCATTGATTTCATTGTTCGCCTGCTCGATCTGGTCAAAATTCTATTGTTTCTCCTACAAATCCATCGTGGCCGTGACCTCTTCATTCCCCACCTGGATTTTTGTGTGCACATCCTCCAGGACATGGTTTCATCTAACAATGATGCCCATCCAATCGTTGACTCCCCTGAAAATATTCATGCACTCAGTTGTGTGCGTATGTAGTGTTTCTTGAGAGTTGTTTCCTTCTAGTACTATCTTCACCATCTTCTCCTACAACTTATGATGTTTCTACTTTACTTCTTACTGAGTTTTCCACAACTTCACTTCCAGATGCTCAACATGAATGGAAATTTGTGTCCATGCTCCTTGGAGAAGCTCAATCCGATGCTTTGACTGCATCATTGGCTTCAGGAAGTTGGGGTGTGACCTTTTGAATATCTGTCCAGGCTTGAGAAAGCCTTTCCTGCACTCTTTCTAGTCGACACTCAACCTAGATCTTTCCATGCACTTCTTGTGTCCTGCATGCTTGCGCAAGGAGCACTTCCTCCCTTGCAACCTCGACAGACCTCTCGGCCTATTGGATCCTCTTCTCCAGTCGATCAGTCGATGCTCTGATCATTCCAACCAAGTGTGTTGTTGACCACTGTGAAATTTCAGTGGGATACGGTGCAACATCACAGGGTGCTTGAGTCTTTAGTGGAAGTCCACAAGCCGTTGAGTGTTCTGAGGGAGTCTCTACTTCCTCCTCCCCTATGGATGGTCCTAGCACCCAACTTTAACTCCAATGCTGATGGAAATGTTTCAGAACCTCTACTCTAGCCAAGAAAAGCTGCAACAAATCTGTGCATTGCTGAGGGTTTTGGAGAACCAACTCCAATTTTTCTTGCTTGGGTGTCGTGCTCTGCCCAGATGTTGATTCCAGTTCCTTTTGAACCTCTAGTATCCCCTACCCATTTCTTGCGTCTTCTTCCTTTGTTGTACTTTCTTGTCCACCTTAAACCTTGGTCATTGAGGGGATGTGATGGGTTCTTTGAGCTTGTGGCTCCTCCACAGTTTGGGTGTCCTTTTTCGGCACAAAAAGCACAATCTGCTAGTGCTGGATGTCTAGGTTCGGACTATTCAGTTGTAGGCTCTGCTCTGGTAATTCGGGGTTTGGATCAAAAAAATTTGGTCTCAGATTAGGAAACTCTTGGGTTGTTTCTAGGATTTCTTTCTCTGCTTTCTCTAGGGGATCAAGCTGCATTGTCTTTGGATCTGTGGTTTGGGGTGGAATGGTGGTTTATGAGGGTTGTGACTGGGGTTGTGGTGGTGACGAAGTGTGCTTAGTGATGATGGTGGATGGAAAGGTGCCAGGCTCAGGTTCATCCTGAATATGGATGATGGGGGTTTCTCTGATCGCTAAGTGGGTGCGGGGGATGGTTGATGCAATGGGTTGGGGGTTCAAAACTTTACTTGGCGAGACCCTGGTTCTGAGCTTCTTCACCACCGGTTCTATGTTGAATGAAACACTCAAGATATCATTGACATTTTCACCTTTCAACACAAATTTATCTGGAAGCGGATGGAAGACCTGCAACGTTCTTTTCCTATGCTCCAATGGCTGCGTCTCCTCCTCCTCCTTAGATTCTGACTATGCCAGAGATTCTTTCTTCTATGGCTCTATGCCTGAGCTCGATCCTACCACTTCTTATTTTCATTTCTTATTCATCATCTCAATAGGAAGAATATAGTGCATCCATGACTTGCGCAAGTTGCATTTAACTCTCGGCCATGACATTACCTATTTTTTGAAGGCCTCCTCGTCTAAGTAGAACAACAACATCCTCTTGTGGAAATCCTCCCTATTAGCATGCCTTGGCCATAAAAACATATGATGTCGGTTCATGCTGAAAGAAATATTCCCGGTGTTGCAGTTGAGTAGGTCCTGTAGAATGCGCAGCCTCTGGGTTATGTCTGTAATCCCATTGTACCACTTAGAGAATGTTGCATTATTGAAAGTTGCATTCTCTGAATCCGTCCTGGACTGGCAGGGCTTGAACATCTTCGTAAGGCGCCCCTTGTTTTCCAACATTGACGGTATTCCCACGGGTGGTTTCCACTTGAACATCGTGAATTCCATCAATAGATATCCATAGGTGAATTTTCCTCCCTTCTCCTTGGCTTCCTCACAAGCCACTAGTAGTTCCTCTAGCAGGTAACTACACCAGTTGAATACAACACCATTGGTGCAAAAGTCTACTACTGACAATGCATCTAGCATGCATTCTCCCTTGTAATATGACCTCATAAACTTGTTTGTTATGATGTAACATCCAGTCCTGACTGTCTCTGGTAGTATGGGGTCAATTATTGTTGTGCACCCCCCCCCTCTTTGTGTTGAACTTCTTGTAGAGGCTGGGCTCTCCTTTATTTTTGGCATGCTTTCCAAAACCATGGAATCCTTTTGACACATCCTCGCCTTTGAAGGAGAGTCCAATAAGTTGATGGATGTCTTCAACATGGATTGGGTACCACCTATCTAACCAAGGACTTCGGTCATGCACCCTGCTAATCAGGAATTTGGTGCACCGCACAACCTCACCAGTGGTACCAAATACTGGTAGGTCTCTGAGGTTCATGATGGTCAAGTTGAATAGGTTGATAAATTCTGGTTTTGGCACAAATTGCATGCCTCCCAACTCATCTAGAGCTTCATACCAGAAGACGTCTATGTTCATCTAGGGGAACAAGACTAGGTATGTTAAATCAAGATCAAGGAGCTTGACCTACTCCACCTTCCCCTTGAGATCACCTACAACCTCGACTTGGGGGTCACAGGGCTTGTATCATACTACATATTTGGACATGGTGCTTCAACTTCTTGTGCCTCTCGACATTGTGGATTCTGAGTTATCACAACTTTTGCAGTGAGCTAAGGACTAGGGGTCATGACTACGGGTTTCACAATTGCACAGGCTTGCTTGCTCTTCAAAATTTGGAAATTACTAAGTTCTTTTGAAAATGATGGGTTCTATGGTGAGTTATCAGAGCTTTATACTCGGGCTTAGTGGAAAGTTTAGCAATAATTGTTGTTCATTATGATCATATGGACGCAACTTGGGTATGAGTTGTTTGACGGGATGGGTTAATGGGGTAAATGCTATCAGAAAATTCTGGCATTTACTTGTGCGATTTGGATAGGGACTTGGCCGGTTTCATACCTTTCCGTTTAACGAGTGGGAATCCCAGCGCAAATAACGATGGCATCTTTGCATATCACGACTTTATTGCTTAACTGAATTCAAATGGGGTGCCACAATGGAAATAAAGGTTGTGATTAGACTAGGTTTGTGTGGCACATGGACTCAGATCATATTCATATTCGTTCTCCCTATGACCACAAATGGGTCCCCTCCATATTAATGACTCTCATTAATGGATTCTATATGCTTTTGATCCTGCACTGTTGAGTCAACCATTCTGCATCAACCAACACTTAAACAAAAAAATTGAACTACATGTCGTGGAGCAATGCTGCACACATGGACTTTATTAATTGAATTTAAAAAATTTGTAGAAAACTCAAATATACCTATTATACATGCTCCTTCAGACTAGAGAAACAATCCTTTTAACTTAGTTCTGAGATATATATGGTTTCAGGCGAGTGCCATTCACCCATCTTGGCCGCAACATACCATCCAGTTGCGTGAGTCAGACTGCTCTTGAAGGTTGGATCTCTGTAATTATAAATGGTCCCAACCAATGCATGCAAAAACTTGCCAGGATACTTATGGTATCGACTATCATAGAGTAGAACCTTGTCTCCTTGGGAAAATAATGTTGTTTTAATGTGCCTGTCATGCCAAGATTTTTGCCTTTCTTTCTCAACCGATTGATGGAAGTCTGCTAAAAACCTGGTTTCTTTGAGTTCTTGTAACTCCATAAGTCTCTTTGCAATTGATTCTTCTTCCGACATATGTGTGATCTCTACGATGTACAAACTCAGAGTGATGAATTTTGTAGGCACCACTACCTCTTTCCCATAAACTAGCTGGAATGGCGTGTACCTGTGGAATTTCTTTGTGGTTGTCATGTAATCCCATAGTACTGTTGGAACTTTGTCATCCCAATCTTCCTGATTTTCACAACACACCTTTATTAACCCTCTCTCCAGAATCTTGTTGAATGCTTCTACTATTCCATTGGCTTGAGGGTGGTAGGGGCTGCTTTTGTGATGTTGGATCAAAACTTATGATGTAATATTTTCTATAGTGCTACTAATGAAATGAGCTCCATGATCACTGGTTAGGCTCCTAGAACATCCAAATCGAGTGATAATATTATCAAAAATGAACCTAGCAACAATATCAGTTGAACAATGTTGAACAATTGTTGCCTCAACCCAACACATAAGGTAGTCAATTGTGATGATGATGTACCTAGCCTTTGAATGCTTGGTTGTGGGGTTCATCAGTCTAATGAAGTCAACTCCCCATTTCGTAAATGCCTGTAGAGCTCAAAATGGTTGACTTAGTCATTCATCTCATCGTGATGGCTTACCCACTCTTTGACAAACACCACATGATCTAGAATATACCTTTGCATCCTTGAAGAGTGTTTCCCACCAAATTCCATCTTGTATAACTTTATGCACAGTGGCCTTCCCTCCTACATGACCTCCCACAACTCCATTGTGGCATTCCCATAGTATATCCTTTCTTTCATGGTCTAAGACGCATCTTTTGAGGATACTATCTAGTCCCAATTTATACAACCGTGATACGATCAACTGGTAATCCACTGCTCTAACAACCATATGGTGTTTCTCGATTGTGGAATATGTTTCTGGGTAGGCCCATGTACTTAAGAAGATTGTTATGTCCTCCAAGTACTCTGGTATGGCCTCAACCCAGAACAAGTCTGCATCTGGGAGCTGATCATTGACTGCTCCTCCACTTTCCCCTGACTCTAATATAGACAGTTGATCAAGTCCTACATTGCATCTTCCAGGCTTAATAATTACTTCAAAAGAAAATTCCTGAAATAATAGCAACCATCTACAAATTCTCCCTTCCAACACAGAATTGTTATCTAAATATTTCAATGCAAAATGGTCAGTAAAAAACTTGAAATGAAAGCCTAACAAATAATGTCTAAATTTCTACAAAGCATAAATCATAGCTAAACCCTCCCTTTCTGTCGTTGTATAGTTTCACTCTTCTTGTGACAGCTTCCAACTCGCAAAATAGATAGCATGATCCATGGCTCCATCTCCAAGTTGCACTAAGATAGCTCCTAAGGAAATTCCTAAAGCATCTACATGGACATGAAATTCATTTTCCTAGTTTGGGAATATCAAATCGACATTGTACTGAGCTTCTCATTTAGGGTCTCGAATGCTTTATCACATTCTGGAGTCCATTGGAATGTTTCATCCTTTTTCAATAGATTTTCCAGAGGTGTAATAATGTTTTCATATCTTCTGATGAACCTGCGATAGTACCCTGTGTGTCCCAACGTGGAGAACAACTACTTAGCACTCGTAGGAGGTGGCATATTCACAATAAAGACAACTTTGGTTGGGTCTACTAATACTCCTTCTTGTCATACTATGTGGCCCAACAAATTCCCATGTAGTACATAGAAGATACACTTTCTTAGATTCAATGATATTTGCAATTCTCTGCATCTTTCAAACATCAAATGTAACAACACTGCATGTTCCTTGAGAAAACTATATATCATCCAATAATCCATATATACCTCTATGAACTTGTGAATCAACTCTTTGAAAGATGCTATTACAATCCTAGAGAAAACTGCAGGGGCATTCTTCAAGCAAAAGATCCCCATTCTGTTATGAATGTGGTCTTCCTTTTGTCCTCTTCGGCAATCTTGATTTGGTGGTACCCTGAAAATCCATCTGTGAATGAGTACTCTTTCTTCCCGGCAACCTATTCTAGAACCTCATATGTAAAAGGTGTTGGGAAAGGGCCATGCACATAGGCAGAGTTGAGGCTTCTATAGTCTACACAGACCCTGATATCCTCTGTGGCTTTCTTTCTTTGAATGACTATTGGGCTGACCCATTCTGCTTCTTTCACTACAAATATGAGTCATGCTTCCAACATCTTATCTATATACTTCTTAACCTTCTCTTTTACTCTAGGGTTAAGACGGTATGGTCTATGCCTCACAGGCTTGGATCCTGGTTTCAATTCCATTTTCATTTCTCCCATAACTCCTTTGATTCCCTTTAACTATGAAAAGGTCTTTAGGAACAAATCCTCATATTCCTACAATAGACTTTGTATTTCTTGACTAGTTTTCTCATCCCAGTAGTCTCCCACCATAGCTATCTTAGGTTGCTATGTGGTCCCTATATTGACTTTGCGCAATTTTAATGGGTGATTATAGGAACTATCAGTTTGACTGGGTATGGTGTTCTGGATTTCTCTGTTCCCTTCTGTCTCTTTAATGGGTAGGTTTCTCAATTCCTCTAAGTTATCTGGGATTTTTGAATCCTTGCTAATATTATAGCATTCTATAGGATTCTTTGTGGAGGTTAAATGAAGGTTAGTTTGAAGTTCTCAACTATGCTTTGGACATACCACTAGGTTTGATTTCTGATTGCTATTATCTGTAAAAATAAATTCTTTAATATTTTGCAAGACTACTTCAAGCTTAGGGTACTTACTTGTCAACAAGAAGTCCTTGAAAAAATGAGCTGCCAACGTTTGCCAGTCGTTGGTCTGTCTTCTGGTTTCCTCATGTATGAACCAAGCTTTTTGGATTGGACCTAAGGAGTGGGGAAATATCTGAACCCAGAAGCGAGGGGGTATTTCCGCAACTTGCCATTGTGCTACACATTCTTCAATATGTACTTTAGGATCAGATTCTCCATTGAACAGCTGCGCAACCTGGAAATCCATTTGCATCTCTGATTCCAATTGCTACTTATTTTGAAACCGATACTTCATAGCTTTCTTTATGTTGTCCCAAGTTTTGGGTAAGGCTTTATGCTTATCCCACCATCTGGTAGGGGTATCCTGAAAGGATACATCTAGTACTGAGATCCTTTGATCCTCTACTACCTTTTCTTCCATGTTGAACATAAAAATGTTGAGTCGCGAGGTGCCATCATATACTAGGTGTTCTCTGACTTTGGTCCCAACCCATCTGGTTTCTATGACAGTTGTGCATTTCCTTGAAAAATTTATGTACTATCCTTGCTGCCAATTGTCAAATGCCAATTCTGAATCTTCATCCACTGACTATATACTCCTCCAACTTACTGGTCCATCGACAATAGGACTTATGTAATTGTCTCTTGTACCAGTTGTTATAGTATACAATTGATCCAAGTCTTCTCCCTCCATATTATTGTTTGTTGGCTCTGTATATCTGGGCCCTAAATATGGATCCAAGGGTTGAACTATCTTGATTCCCTCAGCCTCAAAGGTCATGGTGTCTTTATTTAAGTCAATTACTGCATAGTTTTCATAGGCCCAATAAATGCCAAGTAGTGTAGGGTAAGGGTCCTTATCCCCCATGATTTCAATCACTTCAAAGTCAGCTATAGTATTTACTCCCGCAACATCTATTTCCACACTCCCCAATCTTCCTATTGGGAAAATAAAGTATTGGTTTTCCATTCTTAGCTGAATTGGGGAATATGTTAGCCTAGGCTTTCCTAAGGCTTCCTAGGTTTTCTTAGGCAGAATGTTCATGTTGGATCCTAGATCCAGCATGACATCCTTAATCTTAAATTCATCTAATTGGGCTACCAGTCTGAATTCTTTTACAGTTCATACTTTTCTTCTCTACACTCTCTAAGTACTCTTCTCAGGAAGATTAGCCCTTATTCCTTATTCTATGGGTTCTTCATTCCATAAAACTAGGTATAGTGCATTGTGAAACTTCTCTGTTAATTGATCATTCCTGAGAATGTCAAAAAACAATTGAAACCAAAGGTCGACTACGTTTTGAGGTTGCTCAGGTTGTCTCGATGAGGCTACAGGGTTTCTGGGTACAAGGGGTGAAGTAGGGACTTGCGCAATCCTAGGGTAAACAATAGGTTGTGGGGATTTTTCTCGTATCTCGGGGCTAGGAATATTCTGAAATAATTCTATGGCATCTTTAAAGAACAAATGTTGTAGAGGTTCATACCTGTCTTCTTTAGGTGCTTCTTTCTAGATTTGAGGTAGAGTATCAACATCAACTCCTATCTTTGCTCCTCCTCGAGTAACGATATTGATGTTGGTAAATTGTCCCTTAATAACTCTCTTGATTTCTGAACTGGTAAGGTTAGTTCCTCATTGTCATACCCTATCTTCCCATTTTTCAATTAATTATGAGCAGTATTTAGTTGCATTCCCATTGGTTCTGCAGTGAGAGCACCATGGCCGCCTTTGATCCGGATTATTTTCGGCACGAAATGAGAGCAGAGATATAATAAAGAAATGCATAGATATATCATGGATATCCAATAATATAACATAAATGTATCATAGATGCAACCATAAACACAAAGATACAGTAATACACGATTTCTATTAATGAAATAAATGTACAGAGACTGTAAAAATACAGAGTGAAAGACTCGCTAGAATGGTGGCTATTTATCTTTGAGAAGAGATGTGATGACTATTCGCATTCACAAGAATATGATTACAATGAGTCTCTGAAGGCCTTTTTACAATAAACAGGAATTGCAAGAACCCTAGACATCCAAAAACCTTACCCTAGGAGATGAAGCACCAAAAGTCATGTAGGCATCATTTGGGTAAGTTAGTACATCAACTTCCCAGGGTCGTAACTTTTGCATACGATATCCGTTTTAGGCACATGATAGCCCATTGGAAAGGTATCGTCGAGGAGATTCATTTCGGAGGAAATATAGAAGGAACCTCCATACTTCTCCCCATTTTTCCAAAAACATCGTTTAGGGCCTCAAAATGGCCCCAGAAGTTAAAAACTGCTAAAAATAGTAAATTACCAAAATTGCCAGAAAACTATTTTGAGCCAGTTGAAAAAGGTGGGTGGCCACCGATATACACCCGGATCAATCCTCCCTCCTTATGGAGCAATGGTTATCCATTGAGTTGAGTGCCTAGGGGAGAGGAAAAAACGTTTGTTGAATCTGAATCTTAGTGAGCTCTTGCCTTGTTGGAGACGTCGCACTGCTCAGTTTGTGGAAGTCTATCACAAACCTATTGAGGTTCAGAATGTTAAATAAGTCGAGCTACATGAGAGGACGGTGTGAAGAAGGAATATGTGAGATTTTTGAAACCTTTTCGACCTGCTTCTGTTGGATTGAAGGTTCTTGGGGCGAGGCTGTAGTGGTTGCAGTGTCCTTATGTTCCCCTTTTGAAAAGATTGTGAAGAAGTTGAATTTTGCAGTATGAGATACTACCTTATGGCACTATTTAGGTGGAACAATAATCAAAACTATCTGTAGTATTCTGTAGAGATGACCCCATAGAGAAACAATGACACTGCGGGGTCAAGAATCATAAAGAGCATGGAGTCTCGACATATATGGCTGGCCCAAGAGAACATCACAAGCATCCAGTGGGGAAACATCACATAATACCTCATCCTTGAAATGATTGATGTTGTATGACAATCGACACTGTTGGCTGACATGAAGATCTCGTCCTTGGCGAAGCCACCCTATGTTGTATGGTTGCAGGTGTGGTGTTGTCGACAATCCAAACTATTGGATGACCTCTACTGAGATGAGGTTCTTCTGGCTTCCACTATCAAAAATAAAATGCAGTGGGGTCCCCTTCACCCACATCCATGAATGAAAAAGGCGCTCCCCCTCTTCAGGATCTGTTGGTTCTTCTGGTTGAATTGTTGTGGCCGCAACAATAGCAGTGGGGTCTAAGTCAATGATATGTCCTTTACCAGTATTTTCATAATCAGATTCTAAATCAGGGTTCGGCTCCTTGTCTTTGATCTCAGCAACCAATGACTATTTTGAGCGACATTCATTGATGTTGTGCCAGGGGATTTTGTGGAAATCACACCATTTTCTAGTGTCCTTGTTTGTCTTCTTGTGACCCTTCTTTTCCTGTGGCTTGGACTGGTTTTTGGGAGATTGTTTGTTAGGGCCGTCTTTGTCATACTTTGGTCGTTGCAAATTTGCAGACCCAAACTCCCATTTGTTCTGGTGCTTAAATTTATGCTTGATTTTAAAATCATATCGATAAGCAACATCAAGTGATGAGATATCTAACAAATCCATTTCAGTTTGGATGTATCTGTGTAGAGACCCGCAGTATTTCAGAACCAAATTTCATTCGGAGTCTTTGACACTCGGCTTGGTGCGCAAGGTATGGAAGGTATTGGTGCACTCCAAAACTATTTGGCCCCTCTCTTTCCGCAGTGTGGTCCATCTCATGTAATGGTCCTTATAGTTTCCAACAGGGTAATATTGTTCCTTTATCGCATCCACAAAAAAATCCCAAGTTGGCTCAGCCCCATATATTCTAGACTCCTTTGTGGAAATTTCCTCCCAGTAAGTTTCCCACCAATGTTTGACATGGGGGAGAGCTTTAAGGATTGTGAAGGTGATATTTTCCCTATCGGAAAAATTATGAACAGAGAAATAACCTTCTAACAAATTTAACCATTTGTCTAGGGCCTCCACATCTATCTGACCTTCAAATAAGAGAATATCAAAATTAAATTGTACCTTGAAAGGAGAGGTTCTTCCAAAGTGGTTATTTGATGAATATATGCATGTTTCTATTGGTAGGCATTGAAGGGTGTGGGAAAAATTGTCCATCATTTCGTCCCTCTGTCGCGTGAGAGCTTGCTCAAGCAACAGATTGATAGGATCGTCTGCTCCATCGTTTTTCTTTTCTTCCGCCATGGAGGGTTTCTTGGGCATGAAAAAGAGATTGTCTTCAAGAGAGACAATCTTGATACCCAAATTTATATACTCGGACCTCGTCGGGGACATGCACTGAAAAAAAAATCATCAAGAACATCCTTCTCTAATACCACTGATCTAGATTATTTTCGGCACAAAATGAGAGCACAGATGTAATAAAGAAATGCACAAAGATATCATGGATATCTTATAATATAAAAAAATGTATCAAATATGAAACCATAAACATAGAGATACAATAATACATGATTTCTATTAGTTTAAGAAATGTACAGAGACTGTAAAAATACAGAGTGAAAGGCTTGCTAGAATGGTGGCAGCTTATCTCTATGAAGAGATGTGACGGCTACTCGCATTCGCAAGAATATGATTACAATGAGGCTCTGAAGGAATTTTTACAATAAACAGGAATGCCAAGAAACCTAGACATCCAAAAACCTAACCCTAGGAGATGAAGCGCCAAAAGTCATGTGGGCCCCATTTGGATAAGTTAGTACATGAACTTCCTGGGGTCGTAACCTTTTCATACGATCTCCGTTTTAGGCACATGATAGCCCATTGGAAAGGTATCGTCGAGGAGATTCATTTTGGAGGAAATATCGAAGGACCTTCCATAATTCTCCACGTTTCCCCAAAAACATCATTTAGGGCCTCAAAATGGCCCCGGAAGTTAAAAACTGCTAAAAATAGTAAATTACCAAAATTGCCAGAAAATTGTTTTGAGCTAGTTGGAAAAGGTGGGTGGCCACTGATATGCACTTGGATCAGCCTTGTATGAGAACACTCTCTAGACATGTGGCCCTTCTCATCACAGTTATAACATCTTCTTGGCCCTCTTCCCTCGATCCTTCCTCCTCTGAAGTCTCCTCCAGCTCCACCCCTCGACCTTTTCTCGTCCCTGAGGTTTTCATTCACCCTGAATATTGTTAAATCCAACTTGTCTACAAGTGCATCCAATGCTCTACATTGATTGGTAGTATGTGTGGTAGATGCGCAGAACTCATAGTGTACTGTATTTGGTATTGTCGAATATTTCTTCATAATGTTGCATTGTCTTAGCCCATGCCCATGGATTCGGAAAATCTCACAATACTCAACTGTTGGTGCTGCTTGGCTCCCAGGAAAAGAATGATATGGGGTGGGGTTATGGAATGGTAAGTTCACAGACACTTGTACAACTCCTCCAATGGGTCTTGGTGGGGATCCCATCGGATTATGAGGAGGACCCATTCCCCTCATTCGTGGACATTCGTTCACCAGATGTCCTTCTGTATAACATCTGATGCACTAGACCTGCGGTTGTCCTGGTCTAGGTACTGTCAATTCTTGAATCTTTTCTGTAAGAACTGATATTTTCCCTTGTAGTTGTGCCAAGTTGGCATCTGTTGGGTGTCTGGTCACTCTCAAGCTCCCAGGGTATCCCACCATGGCTTCAATCTTCATCGATTGTTCCAAGGTGTCTGCCAAAGTGGCTATCCTCTGTTGCATGAGTGGAATCTGAGTCAAAGGTAGAATTCCCTAAATGTACCATTCCCTTTGATCTTCCTCATGGATTGGATGTGCTAACCTCCCTATAGCATATTTAAACTTTTGACTGTATTCCCAGGCTAATTCACCTTCCCTTTGTCGAATCTCGTGCAACTCAGACAAAGCTTGTTGTTCTGACTGAGGTAGTTTAAACTATGTTATGAACCTAGTCCATACCTGACCAAGTGCGAATGCTTGGCCTTGGGTTCCTAACACTCCTGGTTCAATGATTTTTATGTACCACTTGAGAGCACGACCTCTCAAGTTAGTCTGGAAATCAACTAACTTATTCACATCTGGAGTCCCCCTAGATCTCTAGATTGCTTTGCATAAGAATCAGTGTTTCTCAACATCTTTGTCTCCCTTACCCAAAGATTTTGGGTATCGGGCAATCGAACCTCCCGCGTGACCAAGCATTGTTGATCTTGTTTCTCCTATCAAATGAACCCTATTGGTCCTTCTTGTGATCTACTAGGGGATCCCAAAATCCTCCATGTACTCACACTTCCTGGTGGTGACTGACTAACTAATTGTACTGGAACAAAACTAGCATGAGAAGGTAGTGTCAAACTTACCACTTGTATAAAAGGCACTTGTGGTATGGGTGATTTGGGGATGGCGCCACTGGCTTTGGGGTAGTTTTCATTGATATGGGGGGTCTCTTTTTCTTCCATTGAAGCGGTCTTTTCAGCCAAATTCCTGATCTATCCTGTTAAAGGGGCTAAATATTCTCTTTCTTCTTCAAGATTCATGTCGGCTTCCTCCTCTCTTACATCTACACCTTCTCCTTCTTGTCCAACCTCCTAGGGACTTATTTTTCTCTGCGCCTCTCTCTCACTTAGTCTTTGACTAGCTAGTATTTCCTGTCTTCTGATCTTCCGTAACTCTTCCATCTGTCTTTCCTCTCCTTCTCCTGGTCTGACTTATTTCCTCAACTTCTCGGATTCTCCTGCTACTTTCTTTCTCTTGCCGTGCCACCACTTCTCAACTATGGCGGCTCTTTTCAAGGCTCTCTCAACTCTTGAGTTCATTTATTTCTATTCCCCCCCCCCTGATTGTCAAATAACCCCTCCCCTCTCTCAGGCCATGACTCTACCCCAGCCTCACCCTACCCCAAGTGAGGGTGTTTATGCTTCCATCTCAGTTAGGGACATAGTCAGCATCCCCTCTTCCATCAAAAAAACTTTAATCCACATGGGGATTTTTCTCAAGAACCTTCCCCTTGCATCTTTCTTGAAAGTTGCCTCTTCTCATGAAAAATATTGGTGGTTCTCAGCTGCAAACTAGATAATGTATCCCTCTAATGTGGTCTTGACCTAGAAATCAATTGCTCGCGTGACTGGACAATCCAACCAATGAAGTGATGCAATATTTTTTGTGTCCCAAGTACAGATCCTCTTGACTCGTCCTTGGAATGTTGGATCTTCTTAGAGCCTATTTATCCAGTGGAAAATTTCTTCCGGGAACTTAACCCAGAATATCTCATACTGGTCACTTTATCTTTTTGAATAAAATACTACCTCACGAGTATCTTTCACAGATTTTCCCCTCAGCTCTGCTTCTTTCCATATGAAGGCGTTGCAGTTTCTTTCCCACCATTGGTCAGTACTAGATCTGTGAATTTGCGGAAGCATCCTCCCTATAGGTTCCCTTTTTATGCAGGTCCTGACAACAAAACCAGTTTGTTGGCACAAGTTTGATCAGACCAAGGTCCTTCTCAGGTTACCAACAAAAGGTACTGAGTATTCTAGAGTGTTGAATTTTTCATCTCCTCCGAAGTGAATAAGTCTCACCCAAAGAGTTGTTGAGACAAATAGATAGGGAAGAGAAAGGAAAAGACTTAGAAGGATTCACAGAACCTTCGGGATTCATCCTAATCTTTCACAAGACATCTAACTATCAAACATATATGAACTCATGTGTGCAAGAACCAAACCTACTTATGTTGCAGAAAATAATTTAAACATAGAACCATCATGTGGAACTTATAAACCATAAAGAAGTACTGTTATACATGAGTAAAACACAAGAAGACACAATATATTTTGAAAATTTAGATCTTTATTCAAATTATCTTTAGAATCTTTCTTCATTTACAAGCTCATAAATACATAGTAGTGTTATGTTACAGACTCTTGGCTTTGGAATCATGTCGTGAAGCTCTAACTCTCAAAATGGGTACAGATTATATTACAGACTTAGAACCGTACTTGACTCAACTGACAACAACCTTATAGAGAGGGGAAGTTTAGACTAAAAATAATCACGATTCGATTGAACAATAACAACAACCAAATGAATCAACAATGAACCCTTTTACAATCATGTTCATCCCTATATATAATCTAGGTTGTGTCTTTTTTCTTGACTTGCACGATTTCTTGTTCTGTTGCAACCTCTTTTGCTTATTTGACAGTGCGTTGTCCTTTCCACAACTGATTTTTGTTGCTTCCCCTTGTTCTATTGTTCCTCTTCTTATGAATCTTGTGCAACTCGTACTAGGACAAAACTTGTGCAATTCGTTATCCCAAAAATGAAGGGCCCAACAAATTTTTCCTCCAACTCTATAATCCTATCATCCTTTTCTTCATTTTGATGGAGAAAATTCTTGAGGTTTTATTCAGTTTCCATGGTAAACGCAATGGCAGTGGATCCTATAGAGAGAAGGTATTTGCTGACGTATTATGTCACCTGAGTCTATGTGACAACTAATAAGGGGTTACCTCTAGTAACTGGGAGCTTTCTATTTTTTTGTTGCACAATCCTACCAATGTCTTTGTCGAATTGAAACTTCTTCAAATTTTCCACCTTGTTGGGCTTATAGGGTGTGTGAAGTCCCAACCCCATTTATTGACTAGGAGGTTACCACCAATAATAGAAATTATTGTTGATTTCTCTAGGATGTCAATGTCCATGGGAGAAGTATCACCATTTGGTGCATATTCATCATGTTTCCTTTGATCCTCTTCAATTGTTTTTCTTACTTCCACGTTAGTTGTTTATTTCTCAACTAATTCCACTACTATATTTCTCAATGCTGCTTTGGATTTAGCTTCTTCCTCTTCTTGTTTATTTTTAGCAGCATCCTCCTTCTTATTCTTCACTTTATCTTTCTTCCTTTTTTTCTTGTTTGTGGATTCCTCCTCAACTTATTTATGTTTCTTGTTTTCCTCATGCTTGGAATTTGAGGAGGATTTTCTTTTATTTTCTTCTTTAGATGTTGACTATGATTTAGTAGTTGAGGATGTAGTCATGGTTTCAATTGCTACAACCTCTTCTTCATATTTTTTCCGTGTCTCTTCTTGGGATTTTTACTCATCTGAGATTTTCCCAAATATTTTCCATTCCACCTGAAATTAACTTCTTCATGTGTTCGGGCATTGAAATGAATATCTTCTTCTTCGCACTTGTATGATGTGTACCCACATCCATGTCTATGATTACTGCAATATTCCTTCACCACTGACCCATAATGGTAAAGGGGGCCAGATGGATTTCTTATCTTTAAAGTGAGGCTTTGATACCATGGATCACAGTCTAATACATGATCTCTTGCAACTCTAATCTTCCAGGGACAAACCTGGGGAGTAGATGAAATTTTTTTATGGATCCATATATCCTTATGTACATCACATACTCTAGGATATACCAATATCCTATTCTTTGCACTATTTCTGGTGCCTTTTCGGTCATGCATGGAGTGGGTGAAGTGAAGATGAAATTGTAAAGGGGTTCCAAGAAGTAGTCACAAATCTTGTGATACTCAGTCCTTTATTTGTGCTCCCATAGAACTTTGCAGTAGATATGTATGGAGGGGTCGACTGGCTTCTAGTCCCAATCCATATTGGGATATTGGTGGCATACACGTACCATGTCCAATACGTAGGAGGACATGTGGAAATTGGGAAACTCGCTAGGGGTGGTCTCCTTGTCTATTTTAATGAAGTCCTCTAGAGATGTTGATATAATATCATCCCAATTGAAGGATTACCCCATGTTGATGCAATAATATACGAGGGGAACTAGAGATAATATGAAATTTGACGCATCCTATTCCTCAATGAGATGGTGGGATATTTTCGTGAGGGTGTTATTTTAAATGTCTTGACAAGATTGTGCCAGAATTTGCACAAATATTTTTCCTTGAGAAAAAATTTCCTAATAAGGTCCTCATTCATTTACAAATCCCCTTTCTCCAAGTGACATTATGATGCTATGTGAAATTCTTGGAATGAAGCTAAGAGACGTCCATTAACATTGAGAATGTGTATGTTGGATAGGTCTACATGATGTACTCTCTATGAAATTGCATATGCACATGGGAAGACTATTTCATGGGATGCCACCCTGTCTAACCTCAATTTTCATATGTTCTTAAAGATTTTGAGTTCGTCTTCATATTCTACTTCTAGAGGGAAGCTTTGATTCTTAAATATTTGAAAAACTTCACTGCATTTAAGTGAAGTCACCTTCTCTATAAATCTCGTGGTATCATCATAGATCGACCCTAGGGTGTCTTCCTCCTCTTCTTGGTGGCTCCTGCTTGTAGAGGTCGCCATCATGGGATATTTACTCACAACCTTCTTGTAGGGCGACATGCTAGAACTTATAACAAGCATATTCATTGTTGACACACTAAACCACTGGAAAAAATATGATATTTAAGTTTCCTGAGTGGGAAAGTAAGTATGAAAGAAATCATAACAAACTAATTTCTACAATCATGGATTTTCTTGGGCTTTTGAGCAACATCAGAAGGTTAATGATAAAATCATCAATGTAAGATTGTATTAGTGTATGAGGGGCTACTTGTACTTATATCAAGAGGTAAGCCATCATCTTAACAGGAGAGGCTAATGGGTGACATAGTGAAATTTTATTGAAATTTGGTTCAGTTTAGAAGGGGGTAAAAGATTAGGTGAATCGATGTCAATGTTGTCAAGTTGTTGAAAAGGAAAGGTAGTGTCAGCATTGTTAATGTGAACTTCACCGATATGGTGGAAACAATACTAGCGACAATTAAAAGGACTCTGTTGATATGGTGAAAATGGTACCAGCGACAATCAAGTGAATTGTGTCGGTATGGGATATGCGAGACCAACAAGGTCCAAATAAATGTTTTCAACAAGGTAAAACAATAGCGGTGTAGATGTTGTCAACCATGTTGATAAAGAAAGGTAGTACCAGAGGCGATGGTGTTAAATTCATCGATGAAGGGAGCAGAGTACCAGAGGTAATGTCATAAACTTCACTAATGAAGGGAAACTTGTACAAGAGGTAATCATACCAACTTCATTGTTGAAGGGAAGAGAATATTGATGTAGTTCGAGTGAACTCTGTTGGTATAAAAATCTACAAAATGACCAAGTGATTAAGGAATATGGTATCTATGACTTTGTGGATGATCGAAACCCTAATGATATGGGGTTGAAGCACGGACTTTGCATATTCTAAAGTGGTGAAAGGAGTGATCTAGGGCTTAGTTATGAGGTAGATTGGGTTTGAAGGAAATTCAAAACTCATTCCTTAAGACACCATTTTGATGCCAAGGTGCACATAGGGTTAAGTCTCAATCCATGTTCAAGTATAGTGTGAGGGTGTGGAAGTGTTTCAAGCTTAGCCAGGTTTGTATTTTGTCCCAAATCTCTTTTTCTGATTTACAATGCATGACTTTGACAAATACATTATTTGTTAATCCACCCAGAATTGCATTTACAACTCTTGAATTATCATTGTAGAGTTTCTTTGCAGTTGTTTCTGGAGGAGCAGTTTCTGGTACATCCTAACCATTTATCAAAGATAGCCAGACATCACATCCTAGTGTCATTAGGTAACTTCTCATTCTTATACTCCAAAATGCACATATATCTCCTTTGAATAGTGGAGCTCTATTTGAGGACATCTCTTCATGTTGATCCATTATGATTTCTTAGAATCTTCCTTCACGTGAATAGACTATGATGAAGGAACCCACTCTGATACGAATTGTTGGAATATTGTTTAATACTGAGAGGGGAGGGTGAATCAGTACTTCTTGTTTTTCACAATATTTAACACCACTTAATCATTAATATTATTAAACACAATAAATGATCAACAAAGATGAACAGTACATAGAATTTTAACATGAAAAAACATAAATGTTATTTTTATATATTTATATAAAGTTTACTTTTCATTTACAAACTACAACTTGTAGGAGATACCAATCCCCTGTTTTGAGCACCAACCCAAAGAGACAACAATCCCCTATCATGAGCACCAACTCAAGGAGATATCAATCCCATGTTTTAAGCGCCAACTCAAGGAGAAAACAATCTCATGTTTTGAGAACCAACTCAATGAGACAACAATCCCATGTTTTGAGCACCAACTCAAGGTGACAACAATCCCCTATTTTTCAAGCACCAACTTGAGGAAGTTGCAACTCCCTGTTCTTCAAGCTCTAACCTATAGAGGACTTTAATCCTCCCTTGCTCCACCCTTCCACGAGGGATAATTTTAAGGATGGAAATTTATTTTTAAATGTAGAAACCTTGGTGAATCTTACTGGTCCTTTATCTTTCAACTATAAATGTTTGGAGATATTTTTGTAAAAATATTCAAATTTATAAGGATTTTATATATTTTTTATAAAATTTTGGTGATTTTTAAGGTGAAATCATTTTGTCCTATAGAATTTAGGAGAATAAATTTTAGAACAACAAATCTTTTTTGGGGAAAAAGCATGGAAAATTAGCCCATGGGAGAAATTTATCCCCTAAAATTTTCCCTACCTTCCACCCTCACTACATTTTTAATCTTTAAACTTCAATTTCTTCCTTTGGAATCTTCTTGTGTTTAGATATTCTTATTAAATCATCGTGTCACCTATGTTGCTCCTCCCTTGATCACAAAATTTTCTCTGTGTTCTTTAATTCTTTTTTTGCTGAATCTACTTTTTTTAACGCCAGATCTGAGCTTTTGTCAATATATTGTTGTTGCTCCTGAATGATGTTTTATTGTCACACCTTAAATGATATGCTTATGAACTATTAAATTTTTTTACTTGCATATCCGTTTTTCTCATAACCCTCTTATTTATTTATACTTTTCCATAAGCTTTATATGAAAAGTGATATTCTTCTTTGAAAAGTCACGACTTTTATTAAGTAATAATCGATTTTTCCCTTTTTAATTTTTAATTCACTTTTTACCTTACCATGAATAAATACCACCATGGTTTGTAAATGTAACATTGTCATTCTCTACCCTCATAAATGTAAAAACATTTCAACATCTAATATCTAATATAATAGTATGGTTTCATTAATATATATATATATATTAATGAAACCATACGTCAATTTGAAATCAATGAATAAAGTAACAATATGTATTTTATTATTCCATCCTCACGACATTATAATTTTTTTTTAAAGAATCCCTAAAATTCAAAATTCAAATGTTAAGATGTAACTAAAATACACAAGGATATTCTTTAATGTGAGAGCATATAAGGGATGACAATATCAACAATTAAACGCATCCATCTTAGCAACACTCAATTACAACTCAATAATAAAGTTCATCTATTATACTTAGTGCATTATCTAAGTTAATGTATAGTAGATCTCTCTTTCTCTCTCTCTATATATATATATATATGATGATGATGATGATGATGATGATTAACGTCCACTAAGACCGAATTGGTCTATCAAACCTTAAGAGGGTAAGTGATTACTTGAGATTCTTTTGAATTTTGTTTATGTGCTCGAGAATCATTAAGAGAAACTTTCCAAGATCACCATACTTTTGTTGAGTTAAGAGGTTTGGAAGGTTGGTAGTGTGACAAATATTTTGAAAATGAGATCTAATATGGTTATAGGCTGGACAATCTAAGAGAAAGTGCTTTTCATCTTCAACCTTCTTAGTGTCACAAAGGTGACACACTCTTTCATCCCATGGCGTTTGAGGAATTGACCAACGCCCAATTTCACTATGGAGCTCATGAGAATTTGTTCTTATCTTAGCAATGCTTATTTTTTTCTTTACACTTGGAAAAATAGATAGATAATTTTGATCTTCTAGATTAGGGTTGATTACATCCTTATAATACCTTAATTTTCTTTTTTCCTCTAACTTTTTATCACACCTCATTTTCTCTTTAAATTTTGATTTGACATTTTTTTAATAGTATCTTTATTCTACAAAATGGTGTCTTCCATGATTCCCCAATAGTTTATCCAAGGCCGGGCATCTTTATGCCATCCTCGCTTGAGTCGATGGTGGTTGTGACTTGATTTTGAAGCAATTTAGGAAGACTCTTGTCTTCCATGTTGTTTAACGTGTTCTTATGCATTAGGTATCTAGTCATAGCCATGCTCTCAATGGGGGAGAG
>ML778130.1:589504-594504 GCA_009831015.1 Picea engelmannii
CCTTCAATATTGGTAGCTTGAAGATTGCCCTTATGATTCAGCCATTCAATAAAAAATTTAGAATCACCTAGAACCTGAACATTTTGAATTTTCATTATCTTTTCAATGGTTAAGGATGCCCACACTGCCACCAATTCAGCTTTGGTATTTGTTCCTTCACCACAGCTAAAAAACCATCTGATCATAGTGCCTTCCACCGATTTTACTGTTCCCCCTGCCCCACAGCTAGAAACCCCTGCTATAGATGCTCCGTCAAAATAGGCCAATGAGTATCCAAGCAATCAATTAACTTGACTCAGTCTTAAAATCTAGGGTTTATTAACTGTAGGTGAAGTTGAAAGGGTGCCTAATGTCTTGTACGCCACATTCCACGCAGAGGGAGTCTTTTTTTCAAATATTGATTTGTTGCGTTTAATCCAAGTGTACCAGCTCAAAAGGATAGGAAATTTTTTGGAGACAGCCTTGCATAACAACCACGATTCCATGCAATCATTGAGGTTTATGCCACGCCAGGAGCAGGTAACTTGGAGAAAATAAGTGCAGATCGCCCAAACCTTTTTTTGTAAAAATGTAGTGTATCAGTAAATAATTTATGTCTTCTTCGGAAACTCTGCACAGAGTTCACATGCCCGACCCCTTCCATCATTTTCTCTACAGTACGTCCCACGTAAGGACTTTGTTTTATATTTCCAGCCAAAAGAAGAGGGTGATTTTTAATTGTAGTCTCCATTTCCAGGCTTGAACCTTCCAGCCGCTCCAATTCGGTAAATCATGTGTAGAAAGAATGGCATCGTAGAATTTTTTCACTGTCATCCTTCCAAATGCGTCACCACCTATCCAAAGTATTTCATCGTTGGATTCTTCATGGAGTGTGATCCCTGCCTCACACAAAGCCTTGGTGTATGTTTCCCATTCAAGATAAAATTCACCAGTCAGCTCCAGCTCCGATCTGCTTCCCCAAACCTTTGCAAAGGTGAGTGGGTTCTTTGAAAGTGCAACATGAGAGATCGATGTGATATGTTTATATTGAAGATGTTCTACGAGACCTTCAGAGAGAAAAGAGGCGCTCCCAAGTCCTAGAATCCTGTCTCTACTGATCTTTATTTGTTGACCTATTCCGGGGCACCAAGCAAACCAGTGATTAATGGAGGGAAGTGTGCGAATGAGGCTCGCCTAGATATTTGAAATTTTTTTATTAAAAAGAAAAGGTCGTCTGATCCAGTTGATCAATGTGCTTTGATGTAAATATTTTTCCCTAATGACTTGCTGCCAAATGTTGTTCTATGTTAATACCCTCCATAAAGTAACGACGTTCAGAGAAAAATTGAAGCGAGGTAGGTTGCATAAGTCCCACCCCCCATTTTTTTTGGGCCTGGAGAAGACATCCCAGTTGCAAAGATGCACTCTGTGCTTGTCTGACTGTCTGTTCCAAAGGAACTGGAACATCAAAGAACTAATTTTATTTAAAACTGAGCAGGGCAGGGCCTCCAATGACATCCAAGACACACTTAAACGCTCCAAAACAGTTTTAACCAGAATAAATCTGCGTCCAAGTGATAAATATATGTTGCACCAGGAACCGATTTTGTTGGAAAATTTATTAATCAGCCAATCCCAGTCAGCAGCTCGTTGGGCACCAGTCTTGAGAAAGTAGCTAAGATAGCGGAAGCCAATAGAAAGATCGCTAAATTTGTAATGCATGAGGATTTTATAAAGGTTTAATTCAGTGGCTGTGAGTCCTTCAAAATGTACTGTGGACTTGTTACTATTCACCGATAATCCTAAGGCTTGGAAGAATAAGTTGATATTGCTGACTATCACTTTCCATTCGGTCAGACTAGACTTGGACAGTATGAGGACTTCGTCCACAAATAAGAGATGCAAAAATTTTGTCGACCTGGAAATCTTAACCCCTGTAATAAGCCCTTCCTCCAAGTTGTGCTTTAGTAATCGACTGAGACCTTCCATTACAAGTATGAAGAGAAGAGGAGACAATAGGCATCCCTTCCTGACACCCTTTCCACTTCTGAATAAATCAGTAGCCTCCCCATTGATGAGTACCGCAAAGGAGGAGGAAGTAATACAAGACATTATCCATTTAGTCATGTGGATCCCCATACATGTTTTAATAAGAATCATTCTAAGAAAGCCCCAATATACACAATTGTAGGCTTTCCTTAAATCCAACTTAAGAATGAGCGTTTTCAATTTTTTTTTTATACTATGAAGAATTTCGTGAGTTGTGCCAATAACATCCTAAATGCACCTACCTTTTAGAAATCCCATTTGTTAACAGGAAATGGATCTGGACATAAAAGGTTTAATGCGATTAACTAAAATCTTAGAAATGATCTTGTAGCACAAGTTGCACAGAGAAACAAGGAGGAAATCATCAAAAGAAGAAGGTTTGTTAGCCTTAGGGATTAGTGTCAGAAACGTGGAATTGAGGCCTCCCACAATCGATCATGAAGTTCTCTAATCTTCAACCATCGCTAAAAGGTCCTGCCCTACCGAATCAAAAAAAAAAATGAAAAATTTGGTCATCCACCCGTCCGGACCTGGGCTCTTTTCTTTTTTGAAGTGGAATAGTACCAAATTTAGTTCTTCTAAAGTGTCTGATCTGTATAGTGACCTTGCCTCTTCCTCATCTATCATTTTTGGATAATGCTCAATTAGATTAACCTATTCCTCTATATTGGTACATGTCGAATCTTTAAGGAATGTTTTAAAATGCTTGACAACTTTAGATTTAATAGCATCACTGCTTGTAACAGGTTCACCACTGTCTCCATTAATCTCCCATATATGCTTTTTTACTCTGTTGTGATTGGAAAGATTATGGAAAAAAGTAGTGTTTCTATCTCCACTATCCAGCCACATGGCTCTACTCCTCAACCGCCATTGGTCCTCTTCTTTTCTTAAAATGTTATTTCTTTCCTTTTCCAGCTGTCTAAGAGATGATTATGTTCCTTGATTTGACGGGTCTCCTGCCAAAAGATGTAAGTTCTCCTTAATATCAATTCTAATTCCAACATCTTTGCTTGGTTAAATTTCACCTTCTCCGAGTGCCATATTTTTGTAAGTCTTTTTAACACTTGTAGTTTCCATATCATCTGATGTTGAGCGTTCCTCTCAGTGAGAAACATGGACTCTTTCCACACCTTAAAAACAATATTTCTAAAATCACATTCATTGAGCCAGTGAGTGTTGAACTTAAAGGGATAAATTTTGAATCTCGGTGTTAATTCCAGCTGCAAAAAAATTGGGGTGTCGTCGAAAAAAAAAAGGGTATTCAACCCAATACCTATAGAATTCAATTTCCCTTAGTATATCGTTAGAGACCAGAACCCTGTCAAGGCATCTAGCAATAGCTTCATGTCCACCATGACCATTTATCCAAGTAGGTCCGAGGATAGGAGGTTTAACATCAACTAAATATTTGGAAAGGAATAAATATTTGTAGAAGACATCAATGGATCTAGTATGAGTTCCCCCCCAATTCTCAACAGAAGAAAGGATGAGGTTTAAATCCCCTGCCATGATCAAGTTTTTGATAGAAAGAAATCCGATGTTCTCCACAGATTTCCAGAAAGTTTTCCTGGCCGAGAAAGGGCCATAAAAATTTAACAAAGCTAGATCCTGCTTATGAACATGACTCTTACCAGTAACCAGAATTTCCACCAACCATAAGATAGGGGGTGAAATCAAACAAATCAGGGTCCCAGGCAACTAGGATGCTCCTGGAGGTACCCACAAAATTAACGGAGCAGACCGCCCATGAAGGTCGAAAAATAAGTAAAAAATCTCTTGATTTCTGAGCAGAAACCAAGGTTTCTTGAAGGAAAATAATCTCTCGCCGAGTGTGATCCACCAGACGAAGAAATGAGGCTTCTTTGAGGGTGCCTCCAATCCCTCTAACATTCAATGAGAGAAATAACATCATTTAGACCTCGCCAGGGCTTTCATTTCTCTAAGAGGCCTAGTATCAAAAGAAGAGGATTCATCCTCTGTGGTCTTTAATGCATCTTGTGACTATTTATTCTGACCACTTCGCATTTTTAGAGGAGATAGTTCCAGACCAATACCCCTTTACCAAGGTAATTCTTTCCCATCCTTCATTGTCTTGGTCTTGGAGCTAGAAGCCTCTGAAGTTCCCACTGGGTCTATAGCCCTCTTCCCCAGGAAAAGAGGTAGCTTGGTTGCTTCTTGGTTTTCTCTAAGAAATGGAATTAATGAATCAAGGACTGTGTTGAGACCAATCTCCTCATCCTCGGGTTATGTACAACGAGGTTCACTGAAAGGTTCCACTGTAATAATAGGGGGGGAGGGAGATGTGAAGGCAAAGGTTCCCTCAGACTAGACACAATGGTTTCAGAGGCCATGGCAGGAGGGCCAAGGCCGGAAGGTTGATAGGCAATAGTTGTGACAGTAGGCGGAAGTGGATAAACGGTGAAAGGTCTACCCACATCGACTGCGGGAGTCAAAGGCAGTCTAAAGTTCCATGCGGCAACATTAGCTTCCTCAATCTCTTTGTCAACAATGGTAGCATGAAGTAACCATTTGGAGTTATCCAAAACTTCCTTTTCACACAGGGATAAGGAAGAATAAAAAGCAGGGCAAAAGTAATGAAGCTTACCCGATAAGGTGTCCAATGACTCTGAGGGAGGTCTGGAGGAAACAGAGTAATGTACTGGTATCTCACCCAAGGAGATCAAGTCCATCATATAATCTGGTGGGTCTTCCCATACCAAGGTATCCTCTGAATTTTCCTTAAAAACTTTTCCTTTGCACTGCCTCTAGAGATGACCAATACAATGAAAATGGCTGCACCTGAAGGGTATACCTTGGTAGTCCAATTTTTGTTTGGTATGACGACCATGCCATTGAATATTCATTATTTCCAGAAGACCCTAATGTAAATCAACTTCCACCAATATTATTCCCAACTTCCTTGATGTATTTTGAAGAGAAGAGTGGTCCACATAGATGAACTTCCCCAA
>ML778130.1:599504-607491 GCA_009831015.1 Picea engelmannii
AAAGTTATAGTAATTTACAATACACGGGTAATGATACATGATTCATACATCCATATCAGATAAACAACATCATCAATTTAAAACACTTATACATACTAATGTACATGTGCAAGTCATGTATGCGTAGCTAGCACATACTTGACTCGCACGTGTACTAATGACAATATTTATCACACTTAATGTAATTCATGTATGCTCCCAATCCAATCAACATGTTATATTTCATAAATAATGGTAAATCATTTGAAATAATTGAAAAATCCTTCAATTATACTAATTTAACGCAAACAACATTTACATAGATAACTTTAGTTTTTTTTTTTGAAAGGAAATCAAACAGTTCTACTATAAGATAAAAAAAATACTCCACACACTCTTAACTACTTCTAGTCATCCTGCCTCCCTAACTTACTTCCATCTTCCATTCCTATCCTTCCTCTATTGGACTATCTGGGAGTGTCAACTATATTGACCTAACTCCAGAAAGAACTCGTAAGTGGAAGTGTCAACTACCTTGACCAATATTCCCCAACAAGAAACTGGCAGTCAACATCACATGTCTAGGGGAGAGTGAGATAACATCATCCTCCCATGACTATAGGTTTCAGAGGATACACGGTGGGAAATTCCTCCACCCCTCCTAATAGAACTAGGATCAACACCCTACCATGGACCATACAGTGGCACTGTGTTGCTGGGATTTCGTCATCGTATATTCAGTTTCAAGCAGTCTTTTACCTAAAAAACCTTCACTTGCTCACATATTATAGCAAGTCATTTTAAAAAACATAATTTAAAATGCTAATGTTCAAACCATATCATTTCTTGGTCGATGCTCACGACTTCAACCATTTATTACTATCATCCCTTGGCTATTTCATATCCCATTAATCTTCAGATTAGTTTATAACAAAAATCATACATACCCATACATTATTATCATGTAAATGAATTTAATCATATCATTAACTCAATATCTATGTACCAACAACTTTAAATTTCAAAAATTTCAAGCTAGAATTAGGTTGCATAATATCCATCATAATTCAAATAATGCTAAGCATTCATATTATTGACATTCACATAGGTCCATATGTCTAGAATTTTAAATGTATCATTAATAGTTTCACAGTTAATAAGAAAATAATATATGATTAGGCCATAAGTAGTTTTAGTTGTCTAAGTCAAAACGTGGCATTACATACTGCAAACCTTCAGGAAAGTCTTGAGGTGGTCAAACAAGTGAGAGATGATCTTGTCGTAAGGTCTCTCCATACTCCCAAGTAGCATATCCTGGGATATACTTGTCCCATTGGGACTTAACTTGGTCTACCAAAAAATTCATGAGTTGTCGAACCCTACGGTCCAATATGCGTATTGATTTGACCATGATGGTTCCTACATCTGAGACCTGCAATTCCTTCCAACTTAGTTTGTGAGATTTGTCACAACATAATGAAGTAAAACATATACATAAAAAACATTATGATTTTTATGCAAGTGGGATGATAGTACGAGGTGATAGGAAAAGGTTTGATTCTCTTTTGGATTTTAAACGGTCCTATAAATTGAGGCAAAAAATTTGTCCCCTTCCCAAACCAAATGGTACTCTTATTTGGCCTGATACGAATGAAAACTTGATCTCCCACTTTATAAATTTTTTCAGTCTTATGTGCATCAACATAACTTTTCTATCTATCTTGTGATTCCTTTACTCATTGCCAAATATGAATCACCCGTTTTTCCATCTCTTGAATTAATTTTGGTCCTAATTTCAGTTGGTCTTGTAACCTTTCCGAACTCAATGATGTCCTACATGGCCTTCCATATAGAGCTTCATAGGGTGGAATTCCAATTGAGTTGTGAAAACGTTTATTGTAGGAAAATTCTACCAAAGGTAGGTACTTCTCCCAATGGGTTTGAGTATCCATAAAATACATCCTAAGAATGTATTGCATCACCTGATTTACTCTCTTAGTTTTCCCATTCATTTTAGGATGATATGTTGTGCTCAAGTTCAATTGAGTTCCCAATGCTAACTGAAAACTTGTCCAAAACATAGAGGTAAACCGAGAGTCCCTATTTTAAATGATCTTCTTGGGTAACCCATTGTTGTAGGAAAATTACCCTACGAACAGGTGAATATCCTCTTGGATCCTAGACCCCTATTACCAAGACAAAAAGATGCTAATATTGGACACTAACATTCCTTTAAATGTAGTTAAACTAGTCAAAGGAAAAAGAGGAAGAAAGTATGATGTACCTTTTTTCTGAAGCTTGTCCTCACTTAGTCCAGGATGAACTTGATCTTCAAGCCCTTTAATGAGATCTACAATCCAATAGACAACAAAGACAGTGCATGCTTCGTATTCTACCAAGATTAGATTAAACTAAATTTATCAAGAAAAGACAAGCCTATGCAATCATACACAAACTTGAAGGAAATAGGCCAAGCATATATTAGTGAGAACATTACAAGACACTTAAAATATGTATATGCAATTGCAACAACCTCTCCAAGTCCTCCTTTTTCAACCCCTTTCTCGAAATATCCACGATCAAAATGATAGTACTTTTTGTTGATATTCTCCCCTATTTTCGCCATGAGAATGCCTCCTTTTATAGTATTTGAGAGGCTTAACCACCTTAGTTATCTTTGGAATAAATTGAGGATATGAATCCATCTATTGTGGTATCTCCCTTAGATGAAACATAAATCTTGGATTTTATCCAAACCAACTTAGATCATTTCTAACTGTCCTTAGAGATAAGGGGGATTTCTTCCCATGATTCTCTCAACCAATCGACACTCCCTCAAAACTTGCAACAAAGTGTTGTAGCACTCCCTGCTAGATGGAAAAGGAGCGTTAGTGCTATGCTGGCATAGGGGTAGACCCAGGGTTCAACACTTCAAAATCACACCAAAAAAACCCTAACTAATGGCCCTTTTGGCAACACCTGCAAGGCAGATGAAGTCTCACCCGAGGTAGAGGCAGGGCTGGTTGCAAGACTCTAGTGTTTGCAACCTTAGATGGGACACAGATCTATGATCACAATATTATAACAAATCACTTAGCAGTTGTCATTCATTAGTAATTAACCTTTGTCTACAATGCAGATAAACCCTAATCACGGCTCAATGCAATATTCAACAAGATTCAACACATTCAAGCACTAAACACATCAACATAGATCATATCTAGCATATTATTCATATCATTAGGCACTAAGCTATTGTATTCATTTAAGAATACATCATTGTACTAAGAATTAATCATATGAACCATAAAACAACCATAATTCACAAAGCAACCATAACACAGGATATACGTGGTTCACCCCCAGCCTAGGGCTACGTCCACCAACTCTTCTTCTCTTTATTGTTTTTTGTCAATCTTCTACATGCACAGAGCCACAAGGTCCTACTCTGCATAGGATAGGAGATTTGTGTGCACCTCGCTAGATCCTCCTTCCCCGAGCTAGGTTAGAACACAAAGCCTTTACACAATCTCTTACAGTCACTTGCACTTAGCCTTGCAAGTCTCACACAGTATGCACAAAGCATGTACAACTATCACTTGCACTTAGCACATTGGCCTTCACTTTCCCTTAACACCTAACATCACACCACTCCCTATTTACATTGGCTAGTTTTATATCTATATATTACAAAAGGGCCTAAACATGGGTAAACCCATGGGTCGACATCCCCATACTCGTTACATAAGCCCTAATCCAAAAAATGCCCTAAAAGGGACTGAGATCTCGTGATCTCTACTTCGACTTGAACTCCTCCTTCGAGAGCCTCTTGAAGTCCCAAAATAGGTCAAACTTGACCAAAGATCTCCAAAACTTAGTCAAGGGCGAACAGGCCGCCAACACTCACCTGGGACTCATCCTGAGTCACTCTGATCTGGGTAGCTCTTCTTCAAAAGCCTTGATCCTGGCTCAAACTTCTTCGACCTGTTGTTGCACCAGGGCCTCCTGCTTGGTGAACTCCTGAAGAACTGCCTCATTCACAGGTTCCTCTAAGCTTTGTTTGACTGAAGTGACTACTTGTTCTAGATCTACTCCTCTTACTTCAATCTCTTCAAACAGTTGGCAAGTTTCATCTTAGACTGGCTGGAGCCTCTGAGTCACTTCCAAGACTTTTCTCTATATGGCATGGACATGTTGTTGAATAGTGCATTGTTCCTAGGATCGTTTCATTCTTTCAACTGCTGATAGGAGCTTCAATTGTGCCTATATTTTCGTCGCTTGCTACTTTTCTTCCTGGAGCTGTGACTCCAGTGTATTTAGTTCAGGGTCCTCAGTAAGTCCCTCATACATCTGCACACTTCTACTGCTAAGTTGGTTACATTTCAGAGCTAATGCTCTGATCCTCTCAACTGTGCTCCGGGCAGTGGCTTCTCTTTGGTCTCACACGTCCTGCAGAGTACTTGGTACTGTTTGTAGCTCTATATCTGTTATTCTCTTTTGAATCTATTAGATGGCTTCAACAAGCTACACTACTTGATGCTCCACTAGGTCTTCCTCCTTGTGATCTAAGCCCGTCATAGAGTGAAGTTCTATGTTGACTGCTTCTTTTACTCCAACCTATTTCGCGAGTAGTTGTTCTTTATCATGTTGGATCTACATGTTTTCTTCTTCAAACTTTTCTTGGAGGACAACCTTCTCCTACTATGAAAACCTACATTGCTCTATTACTTCCTCTTGTGCTTGCTTCAGGGCCACTATGGCATGTTCCGTTTCTTCTTGTGCACAACAAAGGTAGGCTTCAGTCACATCGGCTAGTCTGCAGAGTTGGGTAGGCTCATTTAGCAACTTTGTTTCTTTTGATGGAGGGGGTGCAGTGGACACTGTGCGGCTAGAGTGAAGGGCTTGATGTACCCCTCGCAGTTCTGCTTCAATTTTTTCATACATGGTCTCTTGTTTAGCTTCATTTCTCTGCAAAATATCTTTTGAGGCATCTGATATAGCTGTGATGATGAAGTCAAAGTCGTTGATTGTGAGCACAGTCTACAACTTAGTCTTACTATCTTTTGACTTCTTCCATGACGTGGGTCTCGTGGGAGAAACCTTTATTTTTCTAGATGGCTTTGCGTCATCAGGGAGATTATTTGGCGGTGTTACGTCACCTTGCTTTTGCTGGTATTATTTTCCATTGTACTCTTCTTTATCTACTTTGTCATCACCTCCTTCTCCAGGTGATTCTGAATAAGTTTCTTCTGATGCATTGCTCAGTTACTGGACCTCTTCTATCTTCTTCCTTCTTCTAGTTCCAGGTATATCATACCCTTCTTGAGTGACCACCATGCTTCCGATTGGTTCGGGACCAGAAAATTCTACGAGGTCAACAAGGATAAGGAGCTCTATAGGCCACTCCTTAGTGATTTCTTCTAGGTCCTCCTTTGTGAGTTTGTAGTAACTCTATAGTACTTCTTTGTGTTCGTCTCCACGTGCAGTGATGTAGATAAAATGTCTATCTGTTTGGAACTTCACAAATGGTATGAACCTGTGCATGGTGTTTGGATTTATACGAGGGATAGCCTCAATATCCCTCTTTAACTACAGGTAGTAGGTGTGGAACATCGCGTTTTATTGCCATTGTTTTCCCATATCTCTTGAATGCCATAGTGAAGTGAAATTCACGACTAAGGGCTCAGATGGTTCTAGTTCATGGAAGGTTGCACCTTGTGGCATCTCCCAAGCTATGAACACGATGAGGATCAACAACCAACTAAAATGGAACTCATAGCCCTGATCCTGAGCTTCATGATAGTCTTGGTCTAACCGATTCACTAATTAATTTTCCCAATTCATCTATAGCCCTTCCACGCATTTCCCTACGAGGTCAACAACAAACCCTGTGACCTGTGTGGGTCTATTCTCCAGACTAGCTTACAAACAATCAATTAGAAATCAAGGCACACTGCACCATTCTAGATGGAGGCTACCTTTTAGCCTCGCTTCCCCTTCTCCTCATTGTCATATGTATATTTAATATTATATGCCAAGGCATGGTCTGCAACCTTCCCTAGGAAAACATCTTGCGAATCTGGTCCCTGCATGCTCAATCCGATGATCCGATGGATCAACGCCGAATCAACGGTGATGCATCTTTCTAGCCACAAATATCCCCCATGGAATCTTGACAACAAGAGATTAACGAATGTGTTAACCTCCTGGTGCCTTCCAAAATGGGTTATTTTCATCATGTTCAGAATAGTGGACTGTGTGAGGTCCATAGTCCATGGTTGGGGGATTATCCTCGACTTATTCCCCTTCCTCCTAGTCAAATACCTATGAGGAGTGAGCATGATGAAGTTATTTCTATCCCTAAGGATAAAGTCATTGATATTTAGTGTCATGATCTTATCCGACTGAGGCTTGCCTGTGTGTATCCCCTTCAGGAGGTATGCAATAACTAAGGTGTAGTCGAAGTCCCTAGGGACACTGTCACGATTCACCGCGTCGGCCATAGGCAGGATGTAGTTGGGAAGGATGGAAGGGATTAACTTCACATTCACTAAGTCATCTATATGCTTGGTTCTTTTCTCATTGGCAACTTGAGATGATCCGGATCCACGAGTAGTCGACAGGGAGGCTTTCACTCCTTGCATTGATGAGGCTTGAACTCCTGTGGACATCACTCTCTCTTCCATTAGATTGAATAAAATTTCCTCTACTAATTTTTCCACAATGCTAAGCTCATCCAACATTCACGCTTGAGATTAGATATCTCAGGTTGATGAACAATTTCTCAATGCAATAGAATGGACGACAAGGCTTCAATAAGAACAACATAGTAGCAATGAGTTATCTTGTTGGCTCGGACACAATTCACTAAAGTGTTCTTGGTGCAACAGTGGACGGGATAAGTAGACAATGATGTAATGGATCCTTCCAATAGACAAGAAGCCTTCATCAATGCATTTATGTCCATTACGACGCGGTCCAACGGTTCGATGGTGAGCTTTTGGATCATAATTGTTGTTATAATTGTTCGAGAACGTCAATCTAATGATTATAATGCTTCCAATGGTCATATTGCTCCGCCATGGAGAAGTGACAATCTGAGATTCTCTGATATTCCAACGAAGTTCAAATTATGGAGACTTTCCTTCTGTGAAGTATTCTCTGGAGCTTCTTGTAATTCATACAACTTTTCTTTCTTCTTGCTGAGCTTTCTAGCCTTCTTCCCTGTGATCTACGTTACTGGGTTCCTCTTCCCAATCTGTTTCTTATCTTCTCTTGGCATAATAACTTCGTGTTGTTGATGGTATTTCATAGGTTTTAAGGGTAATACTTATTCTTTGTCTGGGGTAACTGCTCTACTCTCTTGTATGGACAAGTTTTTCGAGTCTATATGTGTTCCTTCAACTTCGACATCCAAGTTTCTGGTTCTGAACAACTTCGATTTGTTCTCCTATTCTTCTATCAAGTGCGCTATTCTCCAAGTCATGAAATCTTTTAATTCTTGTTTTTTCTATTCTAGAGCTTCCTCTTCTTGTTTTCTTCGGATCTGATCTTTCTCAATCTAGGTTTTTCCTCGTAACATAGAAATGGGGTGCTATTCTCAGTAAATTTAACAACCTCAAATTCTTCTTCTGTCGAAGTGCCATGAGAACTCATAGATGTCTAGGTAATTATTCCACATAGGGTTATCAACTTTCCTCTAAATAATCCTATTCCTCCCAATTGAGGAATCATAGCAGGATTTCCTAAAATTTCCCAAGTTCTTTCTTTCATAACATTCACCTGTGTTTCCTCATCTAGAACACAGTCTATGTTGAAGATCTATGATAAGTTGATATCTCTGGGGTCATTCAAGATTTCTCGCATTTGTAGTAATATAGTCTCTGATTCTTTCTAAGGTTCTACCATAGTCTCAGTTTCTTATTCTTTCTCATGTTTTTCTTATTCCATATTCATTCTTTCAAGTTTGGCAATCATCCTAGGGCAATCCAGAACTTCATGGTCCATA
>ML778130.1:623670-638794 GCA_009831015.1 Picea engelmannii
TTTTTCATGTAACCTTTACAAGTTTGAAAAAGTGATAAAATTCTACTCGGTTAATTTCTCATGTTTTTTCGAGCACGAGAAAGAACAAAGATTGCGCTCATCAGTGTTACAAGGTTGTTGGAAAGATATCACTTAAAGACTTGCAAATATAGACAATTCTAGGCCCAGAGCATTAGTGACTCCTCAAAAATATTAAAAAACCCAAAATATTTTATATTAGTGAAAAATAACAAAAATCAACCGTATCAAATAGTAAAATATGTTAAGAATTTCATTTACCAATTGATTTTTACCAAATTCTTCTAACTTTGGAGTTTTCCACTTTTGGAGGGTGATTTTCGAGCTGTGAGTATGGGAGTTGCGATTGACCATTTTTTATTCTTTCTGGACTAGGTTGGTTACTTTTCCTTTCCAATCATTTTTCATGGTTTAATTTTGTGTTTTAACTCATTTTTAGGGTGTTTTGGGCTCCTTAGGAAGCCCTAGGCATTGAACTGGATCGATGCTCCCTCAAAGGGATGAGGGGAGAATCAATAGAGATATAAGTTCCTTGGTGCACATGCCTAGGGAGCACTAGCACTCTGTGGGTAGACTTAGGGAAGTGTTGGTGCAAAATCAAAATTTTTGTTGTATTTAGGGCTAGAAAGACACAATTGTTTTCCATAAAAAGTTGGATAAAGATGTGTAATTGGTTGTATTTTCATATTACATGGATCATATAACCACGATTGAATGAAGGAATGTGAAAATGAGTTTGATGACATCACCACTTTGCAAAACCCTCAAGCAAGGGCCGCTTTGATAAATTGTAGTCTACTCAAGTACTTCAAACTGCAGAATATGAGGAAAGAGGTTTTATTACTTGAGTACCTGATCGGATTGTGGGATGATGTCTAATAAGCATTTCGTTATGGGTGACATATGCTCGATATTGAGCTTGATGATGCGTATTTTTTGACTGACCTCTCAAGGAGAGGGGATCCTATTCTTTTTTCTGGACATCGGGCAACTCCTCAGCCCATTGAGGCATATGTTGTTGAGCATTGTATACCAGGATATCGATTGGTCAGTGGAAAAATCGTGATCAACGATGTGAGGGATTTAGCATTGAGATCGATTCTATTCTCCATTAACAAATTTGCGGGTAGTACCAATGCTCATATAGATTCTAAATATCATATGTCATATGCTCTACAATGTGTTGAGCCCAGGTTGTTTAACTAGAGTGCGAGGTTCCTTCGAAATGTGAAGGAACAGATCTCAAAGTGCAAGACAGGTAGGTATAAGAAGTTTGGATACGACTCTTTCTTAGTTTCATTCTTTTTGGAGAGAGTACCCTAGATGCAGCAACAAGTTGCATTGATAGAACGGCCTGCGACCAAGCTGCGGGTGGAGATATGGACCAGTTTTTCCCTGAGATTGGGGAACGAGCCCTCAACATTTAGGTTTACAACTAATTTCTTCTCTTGGTGGAGGATGCAACTAGTTTTTATAGAGGATTTTTCAGGGTAGTGTAGACTTGGTTCTCCTCAAGGGAATTCAGTGGGATGTTTCAGGAATGAAACTAGAACATTGTCATGTATTTTTTATTTTTTATTTTATATTGTTTTTATGTGTACAAAGAGGGATCTAAAAGATGTTTTTGTTTCATCATGCAGACAGAGATGCATCACATCCGACATATATGATGAAACTAGGGCGTCGTGGGGATGTGCAGATAACAATGGAGCATGAGGTTGTAGTGGGAGGACTTCGAGAGGTTGATAGGAACCTCTGAGGATTGACCATGGGTGTCCCACCTCTCAGGAGGCAAGACATGCCTCTTCATTTAMAAAKACATACAATAGGAGTTCCTGAGAGTTTGAACCACTTGCTCCGACGAGTGGCTCGTGTAGTAGTGTGCTTCTTTGAGAACAATGTGATACAGGAGGACTAGGATCCTTAGTATATTTTGTAGTCTTTTCRTGATGATATTATGGGCATGAGGACCCATATTTTTCCCTATTATGTACTTTTTATGTAAACAAACATTTTCTATCATGCATATATATATATATATATATATATATATATATATATATATATCCAAGTTTTTTGCTGCCTATTTGAAGTTACAATTTATCTTGTATGATGTTTTACTGTACATGTGATTCATGTATTTTTACAAATGTTTTATCTATGTGAAAGATACTGGTCCTAAATTTAATTATATAACAAATCCAACGTTGTGTTGATTTCTCTCGATGTATGTCTGTATTGTATAAATTAAAATGATCTTTCGAGACAATGAAATCATCTATGCACCCAAACACAAGACAAAGCATAAGAAGCTAGGAAAAAACTCCTACACACAAGAAAAATGACACATCAAATCAAAAGTATATATTGCAATAGTGTACAAACCACACATGCCAAATGTTCTATGCATAGTACTTCTTGAGGTAAAGCCCATTTCGAGGCTCACTAAGAGATATTCCATTGTAGTCAACTAGCTTGTAGGCACCTCTATGTAAAATGTGATTTATGATATAAGTTCCATGCCACAAAGGTTCTAACTTCCATGTCCCCAACTTATCGTGAGCTTGTTCATAAACGAGAACTAGGTCTCCTTCTAAAAAAGTACAAGGTTGAACAGATTTTTCATATTGAATATTCATTCATTTTTTATACGTCTCATTAATGAGAGAAACATCGTGACATGTTTCATCCAACTTGGTTAAATACAGGAATCGTTCCTCTTCAACAAAGGTGTGAGGCAAGGTTTCTATGGTGAGTTTCAACGAAGGGATCTCACACTCAATCAATAACATTGGTTCTATGCCATATACCAACTAGAATGGAGTGAATCCAGTTGTATTTTTTACTGAAGTGCGGTAAGCCCAAAGTGCAGAGAAAAGTTGCAAGTGCCAACAGGTTTTGTTTTTCCCCACCATGCATTGAAGCATGGTCTTAAGGACTTTGTTTATAGCTTCAACTTGTCTATTTTCTTGAGGATAGTAGGGGGATGAGTTTTCATGGAGAAAATCTAACTTGACGTGTAATTCACTCATCATATGGTTTTGAAAATGTGAGCTGTGATCAGTGACAATGGATTGTGGGACACCAAAGTGAGTGATGATGTGGTTAAAAAAAATGAGTTTTACAGTACAACCATCATTAAGAAATGTGGGAATATCCTCAGCCTATTTAGTGAAATAATCAACGACAACGATGATATAACTGTGCCCCTGGATGAGGTAGGCTTACATTGCATAAATTCCCCATTTGGCAAAGGGGTCGACAACGACAATGGGATGCAATGGAGTAGGCTAGGTATGTTTTTTTTTCTGAAAAACTTGACAGGGTGGGCATTGTTTGACAACCTCAATACAATATTTGAATATGGAGAGCCAAAAATAATTGACACATAATATTTTTTGGGTTGTAGCCATCCCATAAAGATTACCTCCACAAGCTCCAAGATGACAGTCATTCAAAACGCGTTTAGCCTCATAATGGGTTAAACAACGTCATAGGACAGTATCAATACCATGGCAATACCAAGTGTCTTCAATGATAAGGTAGAGTTTAGAATGGTGGAGAATACAACAATGTTTGTCATGGGAAATATCAAGCTAGAAACGTTGGGTTTGAAGATAGAGAATAATATCTCCATACCAAGGGTCTGAAGTGATAATGAGGAAAAAATATTCATCGAGAAGAGAATCAATGGGCTCAATATCTTCATCAACATAGGGAAGATCACATATGAGTTCCACAAAAACCAAAGACTTCTTAGCTTTTGATTTGGAAAACTCAAGATCGAATTCTTGAAGAACAACAATCCATTTGGAATATTTTCCCCCAAGGACTTGACGTGTAAGGATATGTTACATGGGGTTTGATTATGCAATGACCGTGGTAGTGCGTAACAATATGTAATAGAGAAATATATGGACAACAATGACGACTTCTAGAGCCAACTTCTCAACATGTGAATATCAGATCTCGGGACCAGATAGACTCTTGCTCAGATAATAGATCACATGTTTGTCACTGTTAGGATCCTCTTGAACTAACACCATAGAAATAGTGGAAGTAGAGGCAGCCAAATAAATGATATAGTCTCGGGCATAATTCAGAGGATTCAAGAGAGGTGTATGGGTTAATGCATGCTTAAGAGCATCAAAAGAGAATTGAGAAGTGTCATCCCATATGAAAGGAGTGTCTTTATTCAACAATCTCATAAATCCTTTAGTGAGTTCGGTGTAATTACATATAAAATGGCGAAGAAATTTTGTTTTCCCTTGCAAAATTTGTAGTTGGGTTAGATTGTTGGGAGGGGGTAAAGAGAGAATAGCATTGACTTTCAAGGGATCCAATATAATCCCATCTTTGGAGATGATGAGTCCAAGGAGTCAACCTGATTCGACAATGAAGATGCATTTGTGAGGGTTCAAACAGATATGGTAGAACCAACATCAAAGAAAAATGGCCCGTAAATGACAAATATGGTCTTGTCAAGTAGATGAATGAGTGAGTAAATCATCAAGGTAATGTTCCACAATATGTTTGATATCGTGGAAAGTATATGACATGGCTTGTTGGAAAGTAGCACCAGTGTTTTTAAGGCCAAAGGGTAGCTTCCGATAAGAGAACGTCCCCCAAGGGAATATGAAGGTTGTCTTATGCTGATCAACTGGTAGAATATCGATCTCGTTATATCCTAAGAAGACATCCATGAAGGAAAATATAACACTTCCAAAGAAATTATCGATGATTTGGTCAATAAAGGGTGTTGGGTAATTGTCTTTTGGACAATCCTTATTGAGATCTCTATAATCGTCACAAAAACAAATGGTTCCTTGTTTCTTATCAACCAGAATGATGTTAGAAACCCATTTCGTCAAGGGGATAGGATAGATAAATCCAGACTTCAACAATTTTTCAACTTCTGCCTTTATGGTCGCGGTTTTATTAGGATGAACCAAGAAAAAATTTTGTCATATAGGTTTAACACTTGGGTAAGTTTTTATCTCATGAACAATGATCAATGGATCGATCCCTAGAATTTCTTCATCACTCCAAGTGAAGACATTGCAAAAATATTTGAATAAAGCAGTGTAAGATTCCACTTCCTTAGGAGAACAATTAGCATTGAGATGAACATTTTTTATGATACTTTCTTTGATCGAAATATCGATAGTGATGGTAGAAGAGATGTTGCCTAAATTCCCCTCAGAAGTAGTATCCTGGGTAAGGATGTGATATTGGGGAGAATCGACAACACCCGGGGGAAACATATAGTGTCTATATTTCTCAATTTCATCTAGACTAGGGAGAAAATATGATCGATGATGGTTTTCATCCCAAGGTACCTCGTCGATACTAAGCATTTCCATAATGGATTCGTCTGATAGATAAATCCATAAGATGTAGTCAAAAGTAGAGGATAAGGAATCCAACCAATATGGAAATGAATAAGTGTTGGATTCCAATAGATCTTGGTCATCCAATGTGGGAGAGGTGTACTCGATGGCATCATATGAAGCCTCAACAGGACTAAGTGGAATAGTGTCACCTAGTGCATGGAATTCCAAAGGACTAGGCACAACCCAAGGATCAAATTATTTGTAAGATTGATATGCCATAGTCGAGATCATATTGATTGTGGCAATGTGTTATCACACTAAGTTTCCTTGTGTCTTTTAGCCCTTAGTTTTAAGTTTTTTAAGCCTTTAGATTTGAAATTTTTCTTTATTTTATTAAGTGTGATTTACTTAGGTTACCTTGAATAAATTAAGGCTTGAATGTTTTTTGGCCTAGGTTAATTTTATTAGATTATGTTTTAACTCACCTCATGACATGACACCAAGTTTGACTCATCCCATGACCTACATGAATTGACATGTCACCTTTTTCCTTTCCATGTTGTCCCTATGTCCTATTAAAATGGTGAAATCATCTTTTTGAAAAAGAGCGTTGCCAACTCACTAGGAGTTTCCATAGTGAACTCCTTGTCCTTCATTCTTTGCAATGATTCATCATCATAATGTTGATGTCATATTATACCTAGTTTTCAGCACCATAGTTCGTTAAAAGATGCTTTTGAAGATTTGGTTTTAATGAGTATTGCTAACGATTTCATGTTTTGAATGTTTTCAAAACTCTGCGCTGCTGAAACTACTAGTTCAGACTAGTTGGCAGTGGCTATGGGATCGGTTGTTGAGGTGGATTTGGAAGCTGGGATGGTCATGGTGATCTCCTAAATAGTTGCACAGCTCTAAGTTATCATTAATCCTCCAGGTATTCTGTGGTTTCTCTCCTCTACATAGCAAATTCAGGTAATAGTTGTTGCCTAGAGTTTTGCTAGCAACTGTTTCTGCAAAATCGCTCCCTCCTTCACCCTTCTCAATCCATATTTTCTCTCACACAGACTTGCAACCACCACACCTGGTTTTTAGTTATTAAAACACCCATTCACCTTTCTCCTGAGTGTTGAGTGCCCAAGCATACATTTATTCCTTGTTTGCGCACTGCGCTACCCAAAATTGCTGCTGAAACTTCACTGCATTTCTCTTGCTTCCTCTACTATTCGGATTGGAGTGTTTTTAGATAGATTTTCAAAGACCATTGCAGTATTTTTCCTTCACTATATTGTTATTATTTAGTTTGATATCTACAGACAGTAAGGGAGGGAAAATTTCAGCTCTTGCTTTCCAAAATCCATCAAAACAGTGTGAGTTAGAGGAGAATCCTAGGAAAAATCAGCCATTGTTCACTGTCATTCTCCCATTGAAGTATTCCTCTATTTGCTCTCCTAGAATTCACTAAACCATAGATTTTACCTCCTATATTGACCCATGGAGACACCTCAAAAGAAGAAATCTCACAAGGGAGGCACTATGATCAGAACTAAACCCTCAAATATGCATTTATTTGAGGCAGAGTCAATGGTTAGGGAATTTTTTCAAAGGGTGGGCTGCCTCTCTTTATGCCAAAACATGCAGAGGGGACATCCTGAAGTGGCAAGGCAATTTGCCTCACATTTTGATGGACTTAAGAGTAAGTTAGGAGACCTAGAGTTTGAGGTGTCTGAATCTTCCATTGCAACAACCATATGGATTACTAACACTGGGGAGAGATGGTTTAAATCTACAAATTTGAATGTTTCCTTCTCCAAAGATTTCCTTAAACCAAATTATCAAACTGACAACTTTTCCAAGGAAGTGCCTAAAATCCATCTAGTTGAAGATTTTGACAAGATGTTGAAGATCATTTAGAGATATTTCACATGTGAGGGGAAATTTAATATGTTATACCAGTACCATATAAGACTTTTGCTTCATTTTACTGGTAAAGATGAAATGAATATCCCTTTCTACTTGTTGAGGAGCATGGGGAAAATTTCTGACAGAGTCCAAGCCAAATCCAAGGCTATGGATACTAGTGTCTTTCATTCTGGATTGATCAGAATGTTGGTAATGGAAGAATTGAAGAAGATTAACATTTCTTGGGAGAAAATCATTGTTTATGTTCACATGAAGTTGGACACAACTTCAAATCCTTAGTCTGATATGAAAATTCCTTTTCCATATACTAGTGATTCTCCAACACGAACAATCAAGAAAAGAAAGAGTAAATCCATTACTCAAGACAAAGAGGTTATTAAAGAAGTTGAAGAAACAGAGAGGGAGGCTTATCATTCTCCTCAAATAGAATTTTCACCTCCTCCTGCACTAGAATTGGAAGAGGTCCCTTCATCTACTAAAGTCACAACCATGAAAGGAATGGAATTGCATTTCTCTTCATCTCCCTCAGTAGCACAAAATTCATAAAAAATTTCACAAGATCATCAGTTCTCAAGGAGGTTGTTGAAGCGCAATCCCCACCAAAGGCTTCTATTCTGAAGAAAAATAAAGAGAAAGGCAAAGAAATTGAGAAGCCTATGAAGGTGGTAGACATAGCCCCTATGCAAGATAAAGATGAAGGTGAAGCCATGAAGAAGCCTATTGAGATTATCAACATTATCACTCCACCTAGAAATTACACCTTCAAAATATTGATTAGATAACTCAGGGAGGCTAGGAAGGAGGTTGCTCGCTTGAAATCATAGGTTTTATCTAAAATAATCAATATGAAGGAGGTCATGGATAATTACAACAACACTCTTGATTTGACAATATTTGTATCTAGAATATCCCTTCCTCTCCATAAACAACTCATGAACCTCTATAGGCAAAATAGAGGTTTTCAGTCTTAGAACATAAAACTCAAAGCAGAGTTGCAACACTTCAAGGATGAGGTGGCTCAGAGGAATTTGAATGTGTTGGTTGAATATTCCATTGAAAAAGAGGAGCTAGTAATGAAGCAAAGCACACCTACAGTTAAGAATCCTGTCACTACAAAAGGAAAGCATGATGTTGTTCCAGAAGGAAGTCCTCCTTCCACAAGAAGGAGTTCCAGGTTGATGAAATGATTGGGGGAATGTAAGCTCCATTTTTTAGAATGGTCTCTTTTTGCAAGGGTAAGTGATCAAGGATGTATTATTTTTTCCACTTATACAAGCATTTATAGGATCCTAACAAATTCATCAAAAACATTATGTAGCGCTATGGTGCTTTGAAATCATCTAATTAGCATGTCCCGCCGGTTTGCTACCGACAGTGCTACCTAAACTCCTAAGATTGAACTTAAGGATGGAACTGCAAATTCTACAGGAATGATACCAAATCTCCTAAGACTGAACTTAAGGATGACACTGTGAATTATACAGGAATGCTATCAAATCTTCTAATACTGAACGTAGCGATGGCACTACTGAATTCACAGGGATATATATTACAGTGGCACTACCAAATTTGTTGTGATGATGGGCGCTACCCATTCTGTAGGACCTTTTTGATGACTGACGCTACAAATTTCATAGAGGTGATTGAATTATGGCACTACCAAATTATACACAGAGATACACAAACTCAGCGCTACCAATTCTGCAAGTCTGTTTTGGAGTTTTGCTATAAAATATGCAGAGTATTTTGTGAAGGTGCTACAACAATCCGCTACCCAACGCACTACTGAATGATGCTACCAACTGTTACCTAGAATCAAGGGGTTTGAGTTATCACTCTTGTGGGTGGTTTATGATGTGGAGAATGGCTAAGACCATAGGTGGTATCATGATGACAACTTACAACCTCTACAGGACACTTGGAATGGAAATGGATGCACATCAATGAAGACACTGTCAATTAAGAGTTTGTTGGATTGCTTGCCAACATTTTCCTTTTTTGTAGAATAGTTGTTAGAACATTTTCTAGTTTGAATAACAGATTTAGATAATCCTATGGGAGGAAGGCCAACTCACACCTCTAGTTGTGGCCTTCCCTTTTTTTTATAATTAGACATTCTAAATGCTTTAGTGGGTTCGAATGGTTGAGCTAGGCTCCTTTATTGTAATATTTTGATGAAGCATACTTGTTCTCTGGTTATGTACTTGACTTGAGAATTTTTTATTAATATAAGTCAATTTCTCTTATTCCATATTATTGCCTCTTATACTGAAGTGTTCATGATTGAATGATTCACATGAGATTGTTATAGATGTATTATGATGAATGTTTGATTATATTATTGTTATGATGTTCTTCAATGTTCTTTAAACTTTGAATTCAATAAGATCTTGTATTTGAGTTTTTCCTCCTTAGTCTACTGGAAGACCCGATGACCATAGCATACCTCTACACTTTCCTAACTAAAGTCTTCCTCCTATTCACCTTTACTCCCATTCACTGACTGAAGTTGATCAAGACCTCAATTGCTTGTGCATTCTAGCCCATATTTCTAAGTTAGAACATTATTATCTTGAGGATTATCCATTTGACTTTTTAAACACTCATTTACATTTACATATAACCTAATGGGTACTGTGCTTATCCTCTCTGAAATATGATGGATATTCCTAGTGCTAACATTCTTGGCATTGTTGTCAGGGAACGAATTGAAGACATTTCCCTAGGATTGAATGACAAAGCTTACTAATTCTCAAGGTGCATCAGAAAATCAATACATTGAAGTTTGTAGCTTGCACCTGGTGACTCCATTGTTTTAGTTGTGGCTTCTAAAGGTAGACACATGAGGTCAAATCCACAACTACCTTTGGATACACCTAAGGCTGACCCAGAAAAGTTAATCAAAAATGGAAAAGCTTCTCAAGAGATTTTTCTGCTGCTATACCAGGTACTTCTAGTCACTCATATGATTCTACTTTTAAAAATCCAGTAGCCATATCTAACTCTCCTATTTTACCTTCTACTGAAGTTTGTAGAAGTCTAGATTTTGAAAATTTCCCTGTTGAATAGTCATCTTTTAGTCCTCAAGTTAAAGCTAAAAAGTTTGAAGATCTTGTGTTCCCTGACATTGTAAAGTGGTTAAGACTTGAGAGTCTTGAATATTTCCCTATTTTGAGTTTCCCTACTCCTCCTCCTATTAAAGTTTCTAAGACCAAAAAAGAGGAAATGTTTTCTCCCTTGGACCTTATTTAATTTTCCCTAAAGGCTCAAAGTTCTCCTCTGAAAGATGAGACCTCTCCATAATCATCCAAGATTCTTTTTTTCCCACAAAACCCAACTGTAGTTACAACTGTCAAAACTCCTTCTCCTCCTTGTTCTCCTACGATCCAAAATCCAATGACAGCTACTAATGTTCATAGAAATAGGATGGATTCCTTAGTGGCTGCTAGGTATGAACCTCTTATCTTACCTCATCCTATGAATTCTCTCCATACTGGAGATTACTTAAAATGCATGCCCAAATTCACAGGAGAAGAATACATAACTACTAAGGAACACCTTGTTTCCTTCTATAGTTATGATCACAATCTAAATGTTGAGAATGAGGATGTGTGGATGAGAGTCTTTGTCCAGAACCTTGATGGTAAGGCTAGAAAATGGTTTAGGGGTTTGACTCCTGGATCCATTGTTGGGATTGAATATTTAGACGATTCTTTTTTGAGACAGTGGGGGGATAAGAAAGTTTTTTTTTATTATTATATTACATAATTTGGATCCCTAAAGAGGAAAGAGGGAGATTCTGTCTCTGAATTCTTCAAGGGGTTCAATAAAATGTACAATAAAATCCTTGCTGAGATAAAACCAACAAAAACCTCTGCCAAACTCACCTGTTCTAGTGATTTTGATCCCGAGTTTTTCCTTCTACTGAGAGAGAGAAGATCTCCCTCCTTAGCTCACATGAAAGATGCAACCTTGGAAGTAGAATCTAACATAGTGGCCTCTGACAAACTTAGGGGAAAATCTAATAGGGACAAGAGAAAAAATAGAGTTGAAGCTTCAACTTATGATTCCTCTATTGTTCATCCTCAAGTTGACGAACTTACCAAACTAGTGAAATCACTTTCTGCTGAGATGGAGAAATTAAATCTTGAAGGAAAACAAACTTATAGAAATACACAAAATACCGATAACATATGTAAATTCCGAAGACCCAACAATGCTCCTCAGATTCTTCCAAGAGAGCCTAGAAACAGAGATAGAGATGATCAAACATTCCAAGCTCATGTACAAAACAATCTTGTTGTTGATGAAGAAGGTGAGAAGGAAGGAACTGACCCTGAGATCCATTGTCTTGGTGACACCTCCTCATCTCCTGACTTGAACCAATATTCATATGAGAAATATCTCATGGATAATCAAACAAATGAATTGAGTAAGGGAGAGAAAACAAAAGAAAATCATAATACATACAATCTGAGGTCCAAAAAGAAAGAAGATAAGACTGACACTTCATATAAACCTTCCAAAGTAGAAGATTCTTCTAAACCTATGGAAGTTGACAGCAAGGAGAAATATTTACCAAGCCCTCAATATTTGATTAAGAATCCTACTCTCGAAGTTAAGGAGATTTTGAAATCTCCATCTTCCTTCAGTTTTGAAAATGAAATTAAAAAAATATAATATCCTGTCCCTTTTTTAGAGCTGATAAAAAATGAGGAGTTAAAAAAATATCTTTCTAAAATGTTGCAGCCTGAACCTTCCTCCATTTCTACTAATTCAGTAAACCTCCAAGATGAAAAACTAGCATTCATCTTAGTACCTTTGATAGAAGATAGAGATGATTCATCCCCTCCCTTCTATACATCATTGAATATTCATGATAAGGTGTTGTATAATTTCTTGATGGACTCAGGGGCATATCACAATCTCATGCCAAAAATAGTCATGGATGAACTTGGGTTAGAAATTACAAAAAATTATCATGACTTATATTCTTTTGACTCTAGGAAAGTGAAGTTTCTTGGGGTTATAAAATATCTAGTTGTGACCTTGTTTCAGTTTCTCATGAAAAGTATCGTCAGGGATATTGTGGTAGTTGATGTTACCCCTAAGTTTGGTATGCTCTTGTCAAGATATTGGATAAAAAGAATATGGGGAACCTTGCATATGGACCTTACATATGCCACCATTCCTGTGTTTGGGGGGGGCGGGGGGCATAGAAGGCTTTACATGGAATCTGAGTTGGCCTACATTTAGTGATAACCCACCAATCATCCTATTTTTGCACTTGATGCTGATTTGGGATCCAGTATATTGTAGCTTATTGATTCTCCTGAACCTTCTCTTGAACTTAGAAAACAATCCATTACCTTTTGTGAAGCTTCTCCTCCAATTACCTCTGTTTGGAAAATGTTTTTTGATGGAGCCTCTTCTAAGGAAGGTTTTGGTGCTGGAGTAGTCTTTGTTTCCCCCACTCAAGAGACCATATCTTTGTCCTACAAGTTAGAGTTTGAAACTACAAACAATGTGGTAGAGTATGAAGCTCTTTCTTTGGGTTTAAGGGTTGCTAAAGACATGGGGATTGAATATCTATCAATGTTTGGAGATGTTTAATTGATTGTCAATCAAGTTAAAAATATGTATCAATAAAAACACTGTAATGTCCCCCACCTCTTAGAGAGGTGAGGAGGAGACTCAATGGCCTGGGCACCCCCACTAGGTCATAGTCTCACACTGAAGGGGGGGAAAGTCAAGAAGTTAAAAGTTATATTTTTAAGTTGACTTAAGAAAGGGTAAGGATAAAGGAGTAATAGATAACTCAACAGAATAATAGAAGATTAACCCTGGGAGTTAACCTAACTCAACAGAGAATTAGAAGGAAAAGTATAAGTAAGAGGCTGGGGTGCACCTATTACGCATTCTGGTTTTGGATTAGCATCTGCTATTGCTCTTGAGAATTCAGTTTGGGGGTTTTGTTGTACAAACCCTTGGGAGCAACTCAGTGGTGAAATATCCACTCACCTTGTTCCACAGCTTGGTCTCAGGGATGAAAGACTCCTCCACACCATTCTAGTCTCAGGGCCAGTTTATCGAGGGAGGTTCGAACTAGCTTATCCTGAGGGCCTAGGGCCATTTCGACAGTTAGGTTTTGTTTGCAGGGGCATGACCATCAGATTGAGGGATTTTCTAGAGGGTTATCATCATTCTACATTTGTCTACAGATTGGGACATCTTGGAGCCATAGGGGACATCCTGTGATTCAGTAAAACTCAGATCTAGGAAGATCTGCTTGAGATATGAGCCTGAAACTTCTCCCACGGGATTCTCATAGCCCGATCTATATTATTGGAGAGTTTCAGAGAATTTGGAGGCCTCCTTCATCAGGGCTGAACCTGCTAGGGTTTCAGTCATCCAGTGGGGCGCACCATTCAGTCGAGATTTCATATCTACAACGATTGAGAGGGATCTTGGAGATTCGGGCATCTGGGTTGTTCTTACCATCACCCGATCTATATTCTTGGAGATTTTCAGATCATTTGGAGATCTCCTTCATCAGGGTCAAACCAACTAGGGTTTCAGTCATCTAGTGGGGCACACCATTCAATGGAGAATTCAGATCTACGGAGTTCAAGAGTGGATTTGGGAATTTGGACATCTGGGTTTTCCTTGTAGTTGCCCGATCTATCATTTGGCATATTTCTTGGGATGATTGGACACTTTTGGTAGCAGGGCAGAATTATTCAGGGCTTTAGCATTCTAGCAAGACATGGAACTTTCCAGCTTGGAGGTTGAGCATTAGTACGACTCAGATCTGCTTGATTTAGTCTTCATTGTATATCCAGCCTTTGGAGGCTCATTTTGTATTGTCGGGAGCATTTCGTAGCAGCTCATATCTATTGCTTGTACAAACATCTGAGGTTTATGCCAGATCGACCATCTATTGTATTGATCTTACATTTCTCATAATAAAAAGGTCAGATCTTTGCTTGTGATTCTACATCTTGAATATATCGTGATCTCCATGTGTTGATGAATCTTGTATACACTTAAAAACTCAATAAATTAGTAGTAGTTAGTGATTCCAAGAAAGAATTTGGCTTGGGATCATTACAAACACCCTAGGCTAAGGTCTTACAAGAATGAAGTTTGGGATATTGTTGACAGTTTTTTCTCAACTTTGAATATTTCATTTGTTCCCAGAGAGGATAACATCATGGCCGATTCTTTGGTTGTTTCAACAAGTAATTTAAGAGTCCCTTTGCCACCTAAACTCAAACATGATGTATAAGTGAAGTATATACCCTCTATACCTGACAATGTCAAACATTGGAAGGTCTTTGAGGATGATCTTGAAATTAAAATATTTCTTAAGATAGAGATAGAGATGATCTTGAAATTAAAATATGATGGTATAGAGGAAGATCCAAAATATGTCAAGTTTTCTAGCAGCTTGTCAAAGGAAGAAAGGGTTGAATATGTTAAGCTATTAAAAGAATCTGCTGATCTTAAGATAGAGATGATCTTGAAATTAAAATATGATGGTATAGAGGAAGATCCAAAATATGTCAAGTTTTCTAGCAGCTTGTCAAAGAATGAAAGGGTTGAATATGTTAAGTTATTAAAAGAATTTGTTGATCTTAAGATAGAGATGACCTAGTGGGGGTGCCCAGGCCACTGAGTCTCCTCCTCACCTCTCTAAGAGGTGGGGGACATTACAGTCTCCCCGGCTTGAAATTGCTTGTCCTCAAGCAATTCCAAACCTGCTTCTCTAACCACGTGCTCTTGCTCCCAAGTGGCATCCTCAATGGGTAAATCCTTCCACCTGATGAGATACTCCTTGATGCTTCGGTTTC
>ML778130.1:641316-659628 GCA_009831015.1 Picea engelmannii
GAAGGGAAGGGATGATCTTAAGATAGATATGATCTTAAGATAGAGATGATCTTGAAATTAAAATATGATGGTATAGAGGAAGATCCAAAATATGTCAAGTTTTCTAGCAGCTTGTCAAAGGAAGAAAGGGTTGAATATGTTAAGCTATTAAAAGAATCTGCTGATAGGTTTTATTGGACTTATGAATATCTAAAGACATATGATACAAGCATCATTGAACATAAGATCTCTTTGAAAGAAGAGACCAAGCCATTTAGGAAAAAGTTAAGACAGATAAATCCTATGTTGCTGCCTATTAAGGAAAGAGAGGTAAAAAATCTTTTGGATGCCAAGATTATCATTCCTTTGAGATATTCTGAATGGGTGGCCAGCTTGGTCCCAGTGAGAAAGAAGAATAGAGAAATCAAACTTTGTGTTGATTTCATAAATTTGAATAGAAGCTCTAAGAAATATAATTACCCCTTACCAAAGATGGAGCACATATTACAGAGGGTGATAGGTGCAGATAGGATGTTTATGATTGATGGATTTTCTGGCTACAATCAAATCTTTGTCTTGCTTGAAGATAGAGAGAAGACAATCTTTACTACTCCTCAAGGTACATTCATGTATGCTAAAATTCCCTTTGGATTGATGAACACAGGAGATACCTTTCAGTGAGCCATGGACATTGCCTTTATTGGGGAGAAGGAAAATTTTATAGTCATTTATTTGGATGACATAACAATGTTCTCACGATCTGATAAAGAACATTATCATCAATTGAGAAAGGTATTCTTGAAGTGCAAAAAATTTGGTCTCTCTCTAAATCCTAAATAGTCATTGTTTTCCATGAAAGAGGGGAAATTATTGGGGCACATTGTATCAGCTGAAGGGGTAAGGATTGATTCCAACAGAGTAGAAGCTATCCAACACTTGTCTCTCCCTAGATCCAACAAATAAATTCAGTCTTTCTTGGGAAAAAATAATTTTTTGAGAAGGTTTGTTTCAAATTTTGTTGAATTGGTAAAGTATATTACAACTATGATGAGGAAAGGAAATGAAATCAAATGGACCACTTAGTCTCGAATTTCTTTTGATCAGATAAAGAAGGCCTTGACTGAAGCACCCGTGCTCATCATTCCTAACTACTCAAAGGATTTTCTTATTTTTTCTTTTGCGTCATTTGACACAGTAGTAGTTGTTTTATTGCAGAAGAATACAAAAGGGCTAGAGAAGCCTACTTCCTTTTTCAGTAGGGCATTGAGGGATGTTGAAATAAAATATGACATAATGGAAAAACATACCTATGCTTTGGTTAAATCTATCAAGGCTTTCAGAGTCTATGTGTTGCATTCAAAATTCATTGCATATGTCCCTTTAGCCTCAGTAAAATAGATTCTTACTCATCTTGACATAGATGGAGGAAGGAGCAAATGGATTGCCAAAATTATTGAATTTAATGTTGAAATAAAGCCCACCAAATTGTTTAAAGGCCAAGGTTTAGCTAGGTTACTAGATGAATTGAATTGCAAATATCTGGGGGTTAATTTCATCAACATTTACTCATAAAATCAACAAGCTGATTTGTTTGATAAAGGTTCTCAAGTCAACCCTCCATTGGTAGAATGCACTTGGTACATGGACATTATATATTTTCTTCAGAAGTTGCAACCTTCTAATGGTATGGAGAAGAACAAGGTAAGAGATTTGAAGCTCAAATCAATCAAATATTGTCTTATTGACCAAGTCTTGTATTGGAAAGATCCTTTAGGAGTGATTTTGAGATGCCTAGACCCACAGGAGGCCCAAAAGATTAAGTCTAATTTTCATGAGAGTTTATGTGGAGGCCATCACTTCTAGAGAACCATGGCCTATAAGATCCTCAGAGTTGGATATTTTTGGCCTAGTATCTTTACCAATGTTTGCACAAATATTAGAGCTTGTGTCAAGTGTCAAAAATTTTCTGGAAATCAATAGCTCAAGTGTTTTCCATTGAATCTTGTGGTAGCTTCAGGACCCTTTCAGCAGTGGGGCATAGATTTTATTGGGGAAATTCATATTGCTTCAAGTGGTCAGTATAGGTGGATCTTGACTGCCATTTATTACTTTACTAAGTGGATAGAAGCTATCCCTACAAGGAATGCCTCCCACAAGGTAATCATTGGTTTTCTTGAGGATATTATAGTGATATTTGGTTGTCCGAACATAATTGTTACTGATAATGCTGCATCTTTCAAGGATGAACCATTGATTAAGTTTTGTGAATAGTATGGGATTACATTGGTTCATTCTAATAGTTACTACCCCTAAGGGAATGGACTGGCAGAGTCCTCTAACAAGAGCCTTATAAATATCATCAAAAGATTGTTAGAAGAAAACAAGAAAGCATGGGGTTCAAAGCTTAAATTTTCTTTGTGGGATAATAGAGTGACAACAAAGAGATCTCTTGGTGTCTCTCCTTTTCATCTTATGTATGGAGTTGAAGTTATCTTTCCTTCTCAACTTGATTTACCTGTGGCAATATTCTTCTAAGACTACCAAGGAGAACCTGATGATATGATCAAGAGAATACAACAGCTGGTAGAAGTGCAATAGACTAGAGAGGATCTAATAAAAAAATCACATGACCATCAGTAGAATATCAAGCAAGCCTTCGACAAGAAGGTAAGCAAAGGATATTTCTAGCTAGGAAATCTAGTACTCAAGTGGGATGCACCCAACCAAGACAAAGGCAAGAATAGTAAATTTGAGGCATTGTGGATTGGTCCCTTCAAAATTTCTGAGGTATTTTCAAATAACACTTATAAGTTGCAGAATTTGGAGGATTCCAAAGTTTTTGGTGGCTCTCTCAATGGGCATTTTCTAAAAACTTATTTTGCCTAAGCCATGAGTGGCTTTCCATGCCATTGTAAATATCATTTTTATTTTTATTTTTGATTGAATAAGTGACCCCATAGCCCTAGGATAAGGCACTGAAACTACTTGTTCTTGGCATCCCATAGGGAGCATGCCATCTCCTGTGGAGCCAAAATGTTATGACACTAAATTGCCTTGGGTCTTTTAGCCCTTAACTTTAAGTTTTTTAAGCGTTTAGATTTTAAATTTTTCTTTATTTTATTAAGTGTGATTTACTTAGGTTACCTTGAATAAATCAAGGCTTGAGTGTTGGTTCATTTTTTGACCCTCACATAGATTTTTGGCCTAGGTTCATTTTCTTGTCTTATGTTTTAACTCACCTCATGAATTGACACCAAGATTGACTCAGCCCATGACCTAAATGACTTGACATGTCACCTTTTTCACTCATACATTTTTCCTTGCCATGTTGTCCCTATGTCCTAATAAAATGGTCAAATCATACTTTTGAAAAAGAGCGTTACCAACTCACTAGGAGTTTCCATAGCGCACTCCTTGTCCTTCATTCTTTGCCATGATTCGTCATCATAACACTGAGGTCATGTTCTACCTAGTTTTCAGCACCATGGTTTGTTAAAATATTCTTTCAAAGATTTGGTTTTAATGAGTATTTCTAACGATTTCAAGTTTTGAATGTTTTCAAAACTTTGTGCTGTTGAAACTACCAGTTCAGACCAGTTGGCAGTGGAACGGAGAGATCATTTGATGAGGTGGATTTGGAAGATGATATGGTCATGGTGATATCCTAAATAGTTGCAGAGCTCCAAGTTATCATTACTCCTCCAGGTATTCCATGGTTTCCCTCTTCTACATAGAAAATTCAAGTAATAGTTGTTGCCTAGAGTTTTGGTAGCAACTGTGTCTGCAAAATCACTCCCTCCTTCACCCCTCTACATCCATATTTTCTCTCACACAGAATTGCAGCCACCACACCTGGTTTTCAATTATTAAAACACCCATTCACTTTTCTCTTGAGTGCTGACTTCCCAAGCAAACAATTATTCCTTGTATGTGCACTGCACTACCCAAAATCGTTGTTGAAACTTCGTTTCATTTCCCCTGCTTCCTCTACTATTCGGATTGGAGTGTTTTTAGACATATTTTCAAAGACCATTACAATATTTTTCCTTCACTATATTGGTATTATTCAGTTTTATATCTATAGATAGTAAGGGAGGGAAAATTGCAGCTCTTGCTTTCCAAAATCCATCAAAACAGTGTGAGTTAGAGGAGAATCCTAGAATCCGCCATTTTTCACTGTCATTCTCCCATTGAAGTCTACCTCCGTTTTCTCTCCTATCCTTCACTGCACCATATATTTGACCTCCTATCTTGACCCACATAGACATCTTAGAAGAATAAATCTCACAAGGGAGGCACACCGTGGTCAGAACTGAACCCTCAGATATGAATTTATTTGAGGTAGAGCCAATGGTTAGGAAGGTTTTTTGAAGGGTGGGTTGCCTCTCTTTCTGCCAAAGAATGTAGAGGGGACATCCTAAAGTGGCAAGGAAATTTGACTCACAATTTGATGGCCTTAAGAGTAAGGTAGGAGACCTAGAGTTTGAGGTGTTTGAAGCCTCCATTGCAACAACCACAGGGATTCATAACACTGGGGAGAGATGGTTTAAATATATGACTTTGAATGTTTCCTTCTCCAAAGATTTCCTTAAACCAAATTATCTGAATGATAACTTATCCAAGGGAGTGCCTAGAAGTCATCTAGTTGAAGATTTTGAAAAGATTTTGAATATCATCCAGAGATACTTCACATGTGAGAGGAGATTTAATATGTTATAACAGTACCATATAATAATTTTGATTCATTTTACTGGTAAAGATGAAATGAATATCCGTTCTACTTGTTGAGGATCATGGGGAAAATGTCTGACATAGTCCAAGCCAAATCCAAGGTTGTGGATACTAGTGTCTTTCATTTTGAATTGATCAGAATGTTGGTAATGGAAGAATTGAAGAAGAGGAACATTTCCTGGGAGAAATTCATTATTTCTTCTCACATGAAGTTGGACACAACTTCAAATCCTTAGTATGAGATCCAAATTCCTTTGCCATATACTAGTGATGCTCCAGTAGGAACAAGCAAGAAAAGAAATAGTAAATCCATTACTCAAGACAAAGAGGTTGTTAAGGAAGTTGAATAAATAGAGATGGAGGCTTATCATTCTCCTCAAAGAGACTTTTCACCTCCTCATATACTAGAATTGGAAGAGGTCCCTTCATCTACTAAAGTCATAACCAAGAAAGGAAGGAAGTTGAATTTCTCTTCATCTCCCTCAATAGCTATCACAAAAGTTAGAAAACCTTCACAAGATCATCAACTCTCAAGGAGGTTGTTGAAGCACAAGCCATACCAAAGGATTCTATTCTGGAGAAAAAGAAAGACAAAGGCAAAGGAATTGAGAAGACTATGGAGGTGGTAGAAAGAGCCCCTGTGCAATAGAAATATGAAGGTGAAGCCATGAAGAATCCTGTTGAGATTATCAACATTACCACTCCACCTAGAAATCACACCTTCAAAATATTGATTAGAAAACTTAGGGAGGCTAGGAAGGAGGTTGCTCTTTTGAAATCAGAGGTTTTATCTGAAAGAATCAAGATGAAGGAACTCATGGATAATTATAGCAACACTCTTTGTTTGGCAAGATTTTCAGCTAGAAGAGCCCTTCCTCTCCATAAAAAACTCAAGAACCTTTATAGGAAAAGAAAAGGTTTTCAGTCTTAGAACATAAAACTCAAAGAACATTTGCAACACTTCAAGGATGAGGTGGCTCAGAGGAATTTGAATTTGTTGGTTGAAGATGCCATTGAAAAAGAGGAGACAGTAGTGAAGAAAAACACACCTACAGTTAAGAATCTTGTCACTACAAAAGGAAAGCATGATGTTGTGTTAGAAGGATGTCCTCCCATAAGAAGGAGTGCCAGGTTGATGAAATGATTGGGGGAATGTGTTATAACCCTAAATTACACCATACAAGCATACCTGGAATTTCACCCTCTTGCATGCAAATTTTTCCAAGCCATCACTGAATTGATCTTCTTAAAAACCATTTTTTAGAATATGTACGTACCCTGCTCCACTACAACCTGCGTACATACTCAGGCTGATCCACTACAACCCATGTACATACTCAGGATGATGCACTACAACCCACATACATACTCAGGCTTATGCACTACAACCCGCGTACATACTCAGGTTTCTTCACTACAACCCGCGTACATTCTCAATATGCTCCACTACAACCCGCGTACATACTCAGGTTTCTTCACTATAGCCCGCATACATTCTCAATATGCTCCACTACAGCCCGCATACATTCTCAATATGCTCCACTACAGCCCACGTATGTACTCAGGCCACTCAACTACAACCCATGTACATACTCAGGTTTCTCCACTACAACCCACGTATACCTCCAAAAAGTTACAAAAGGTAAAAATTTGCAAGGAATTCGTTGAGATTATGGGCTATTGGGTAGTTTTCCAACTAATACACCACCTATAGCCCGTTACCCAACCAAATAACCATCCTTTTCCCATATAAAAGGAGGTTTTTGGGTCTCATTCATAACATAAAGATAAGAAGAGTGAAATTTTGCCCATTTCACATCCCCTCCTTGCCCCAAGAATTTGCAGCCACCTTGTGACTTTTGTGCCAGAATTGCCCATTCTTGCCTTTTTCCTCCATCATAATCCTATTCCATTCCCTAGAGAGAGGCTGAGAGGAGAAATATACATGGAAGCACAGTTGGAGCTTGGTGAAGAGGATCCCGGACCAGGTTTGAGGAGCAGTCATCGATCTCATCGCAAGTAAACTTCGTGATATCAATAAAAGGAATACTTTTTCTGTCCTGAAATATGATGTGTTCAATATTTATGTTTGATTTATTTTTTATATTGACATCTAACCCACTAATTCATATATAATATGCATGTTCGTAGTTTCTTGTTTGTATGTTTATGAATGCAGGTCAGCCTTGGGAGGAGACTTGTAGTCGAAGAGCAAGCGAATGCAAAAGGATTGACACCTGACGTGGAGTTTAAGGTAGAGTTACCAGATCTTTTTACTTTGTATTTTATGCATGAATGTGGGGTATATTCGAGGTAGTTATAAAAAGTATGATACTTTTAGATGGTTAGATCTACCTACATGTTGAAACCTAGTGTAGTCCATAGGGGGGTTTTCCCGCTATAGCAGAATGTAAGCTCCATTTTTTAGAATGGTCTCTTTTTGCAAGAGTAAGTGATCAAGGATGTATTATTTTTTCCACTTATACAGGCATTTACAAGCTCCTAACAAATTCAGCTCAATTTTTTTGGTTCTTTCAAAAGATTAGTCTCCTCATACAGAAGTAGCACAAACATTATGTAGTGTTATGGCATTGTGGAATCATCTAATTATCATGTCCTTCCAGTTTTCTACTGACAATGCTACTAAAATTCCTAAGACTGAACTTAAGGATGGCGTTGCGAATTCTACAGGAATGCTACCAAATATCCTAAGACTAAACTTAAGGATGGATCTGTGAATTCTACAGGAATGCTACCAAATATCCTAAGACTGAACATAGTGATGGCACTGTCGAATTCGCAGGGATATATATTACAGTGGCACTACCAAATTTTTTGTGATGACGGGTGCTACCCATTATGTAGGACCATTTTGATGACTGGCGCTACAAATTCCACAGAGGGGATTGAAGTATGGCACTACCAATTATACACAAAGATACACAAACTCGGCGCTACCAATTATGAAAGATTTTTTTGGAGCTATGCTACAAAATATGCAGAATATTTTGAGAAGGTGCTACAAAAACTCCCTACCCATCGTGCTACTAAATGATGCTACCAACTGGTACCTAGAATCAAGCGGTTCGACTTATCACTCTTGTGAGTGGGTGAGGGTGTGGAGAATGGATAAGACCATATGTGGTAGCATGATGACATATTACAACCTCTGTAGGACACTTGGCATGGAAAGGGATGTGCATCAATGAAGACACTTTCAGTTAAGAGTTTGTTAGATTGGTTGCCAACATTTTCCTTTTTTGTAGCATAGTTGTTAGCACAATTGCTAGTTTGAATAATGGATTTAGAGAATCCTATGGGAGGAAGGCCAACTCACACCTCTAGCTGTGGCCTTCCCTTTTTGTTATAAATAGACATTCTAAATGCTTTAATGGGTTCTAATGGTTAAGCTAGGATCCCTTATTGTAATATTTTGATGAAGCATACTGGTTCTCTGGTTATGTACTTGACTTGAGAATTTTTTATTAATATGAGTCAGTTTCTCTTATTCCATATTATTTCCTCTTATAATGAAGTGTTCATGATTGAATGATTCACATGAGATTTTTATAGTTGTATTCTGATGAATGTTTGATTATAGTATTGTTATGATGTTCTTCAGTTTTCTTTAAACTTTGAATTCAAGAAGATCTTGTATTTGAGTTTTTCCTCCTTAGGATGATGGAAGACCTGATGTCCTTAGCATACCTCTACACTTTCCTCACTAAAGTATTCCTCATATTCACCTTTACTCCTACTCACTGACTGAAGTTGGTCAAGACCTCAATTTCTTGTGCATGCTAGCCCAAATTTCTGAGTTGGAACATTGTTATTCTGAGGATTATCCATTTGAACTTTTAAACACTCATTTACATTTACATATAACCTTATGGGTACTCGGCTTATTCTCTCTGCAATTTGAGAGTGATTCTTAGTGCTAATACAATGTGTTGTGATGTGGGACGAAGTGGTGCAGGGAAAGTACCCATAAGGGAAGAATATTTTAAAATACCTACACCGACACTCTCATAAGTGATCTTAGTGTCTCCCAAGAAAGGAATATTGTTGTTGGCAAGAGTGAGAGCGTCGAGGGTGCAGTAATCTAACTGGTCGATAGTGACAATTTTACCTTGATAGGGGAATTGTACACATCGAAACACCGATGAAGCGACAACAATCATGACATAAAACCAAATTCTTCCTAAAAACAAATTGTAATCAAGGGGAGCATCAACTACCTCTACATTGACAGAGATAGTATTACCTCCCAACTAAACGACTAAGGACTGCAAGATTCTATGAGCATGAAAACTTCACCCATCGAATGCTCGTAACATTGTAGGGGATTGATTAAGCACATGTGATTTTAATCCTGTCCAACAACACAACGACATGACACAAGTGGAGACTCCCTCATATAGAATGGTGTGATGAATGTGTTGGTTATGAACAACTACATCAATTTGAAAAGAAAGCTGGTGAGAAAGTCATGACTTGAAATTATCAAGGTTAAACGTGATATTATGTGAAGACTCAGGATCGATCGTGCCAATGGTGGCCAAGAGTGTTCTATGTTGACTTGGACAATGTTGTAGAACTTCAAGAGCAGACATAACACATGGTGCTTGAGAGAAATATTCAACAATGTTGTATTTTTTTGCGGCACGTGAACTAGGATTAAAAGTCAATTTGCAAATAGTTCTCTTGGTAGAGAGTAAAATAGAGTTAAAAGTGGGTTTTTCAATCTGAAGTGATCCATATGGAGGAATAACGGTGGTGGGATATGGATCTGGTGGAGTACCGTTAGTGACCTTCTCTTTATCAGGCTTAGCCAGTGTGTCATACGTTGTGGTGGGAGTGGTTAAATCGATCCCATTGAACATATAAATATGAGCACTCAATGAAGCTTCCTCACTAGGAGGATGACTGGGATTTCCCCCTACTAGAGGGGAAGGGGCTTGAGAAACCATGGAATGTTGCTAAGGAAAAGTTTGTGTTAACACAACGAGTTGGGAATTCCCTTTGAATTTTTTTTCAACTTTGTCACAATGAGGACAGTCTCGGGTGTAATGATCATCACCACAAATGAGACATGGGAATTTTGATTTTCCCTGTGGTTGTTTTTCAGGAGCAGGTGGTGGAGTTTGTGTTTTTGAACTTTAATTATTATTATTATTCTTTTTGGGTTTATTTTTTGTTTTCTTCTTTCCCCCGGATTGTTTTGAAGAGGAAGATTGGACTACATTCACCTCACAAATTTTAGTTGGGGGGAAGTTAGAGGAGAGTGAATTCAAACTGGTGACAGGTGCAGAAACAGAGAAATTAGCCAAGCTGATCGACTATGATGAAGATTGGTTTTTGACGGCACTGATGACTCCATCTGTATGAGCCATGGAAGATGGTTTGTATGGATTTGCAGACGTACGGGGAGTATTTGGTATCAACTCATACAATGTACTAGATTGGGAATAAACCATATCCAAGTACTGAACGCGAGTGATGGTTTCTTCCTCAGTGACAACACCACCCATGGAAACGTCACGAGCAATTGAGGGTAAAAGATATTTAGTAAACCATTCAGCCAATAACTGGTCAATAATGGTCACTTTAATCAAACTTCGTCATCGTCTCCACTCATGAATGTGATCAGAGATATGTACAGAGTTTGTTTGATGAAGTGAGGTTAATATTTTTGTACCATTCTCGTAATGGACGGGTAGTTAAAAATGTGTAAGAAAATCCATATCTAGGGAGTTGAAATATTGAAAGGTACCACGTTGAAGTTCAATGTACCATTTGGCTATTGAGCATGTGAGTGTGCACTGGAAAATACGTAACTGTCTAGAATCATCCATTCGTGAGTTTGATGAACACAATAGATGAAATGTCATAACATGGTTCTTCAGGGATTCGCCAAGTTTATCGTCAAATTTAGGGATGTCAGAAGGTAATTTAGTAGGGATTATCGACCAAAAAGGAAAATGTAGTATGGGATCATTTGTCAACTAAGATAAGTCTGGTAGATCCAGTGTGGTGAGGAATGATAGTTGTTTGTTAACCTGAGGGTGATACTGATGCGGCATGGGGACACTAGTGGGCCCATAAAATGGTTGAGGTGGATAATTATATCCAGTATTCCCTGCCATATATGGTTTTTGTTGGACGATATAGGCAGGATTCAATTGTTGTTGAGGAACATTCATGAATAGAGGTTAACCCTGTTGGTTCTAAGGAGGATAAGTTTGTTGATTAGGTTATGAGGGATAAACATTTTTCCCTTGAGGAGGGTAAGAAATTTTTCCCTAGGGATGGTAAATAGTTGACCCTTGGGGAGGATAAGAATGTTGTCCTTGAGGACCCCAGGTGGGATTTGGGACACTCGGATAAGTTTGTCCAAAATATAATTCAGAAGGAACATGATTTGGTATTCCTCCTTGTGGGTTATGGTATGATTTCCCTCCTTGGTAAGGTTTATGAAATGTACCTCCTTGGGGTGATCCCAAGGATTATGAAGGGTTTCCAACAAAAGGGGGTTTCCTCCCTGCCATAGGTTGAGTGAAAACTAGGTTTTGACCAATAAAAGGGGGTTTTCCCCCGGTGGGTATGTGCAAGGGTGACTGTCCCCCAAGAGGGACAGGTGGTTGCCCCTCAGTCAAGATTTTTCCCATAGTTGATTGTGTTTGTATGGAAGGGTTATGCATTATCTGATGTATAGGTGTTCCAACAGGATTATGTGGAACATAAGGAGTTGTAGTGTGAAAAGGTGTATTGGTGGTAGTAATAGTCGAATTACCTTGTGTATTATTAGGCATTACGACTCCAGCGTTATGTTGGATTTGTGCTGACGTAGCAGTAGGATTGACCTTGTTCGATGGGACGGACAATATTACGACCAAACAGTCATGCCTCGACAACAATAGAGGTAAGAGGGTCAAGAGGGTCAAGAGGTGGTCGACTAAAGTTGAAATGTTCATAAAGATCAAGTCTTGATGGAGTCCTCCATATGGAACAAATAGGTATATGTTGTGGATTTACCATGCCAACAGATCGGACATGATTCATGTACTCATCATAATCATGTTGTGTGTCTTCCATATGTGTTTCATTGTATGGCCTCAATGGTAGACGAGGAACTTCCTCTTCTATTACGTTATCGAATGAGTCCAATCGAACAAGGAGTGGCTCGATAGGACCTTATGACATAGGGATAGTATGAGGAATGGGATCCTCAACTGTAACCAAGGTGCTTTCAGGATTTCCTAACAAAGGAGTAGAAGCACTCCCAATGTCTGGGTGATTTTCTACCTCTTCATGGTAAATGTCTTTAGATGAATTAAGAGGTAAGGGTTTGTAGCCTTTTGGAGGCAACCCTTGCATCCTACATGATCTACAAAGACCTTTATAATCTACAATCTCAATATTGAAAAATTATTAAGTAAACAAATAACACACGCTAAAAATATAGAAGAATCAACAAGAAAACAAAACCTTCTCTCAATGACCGTACTATTTGGTGATGAAATCCAACATCCCGTGACCAAATTGAGAAGGGGATAGGATATGAGCGGGTGGAACAGTTACATTGGAGACCTTCTTAACAGACTTACACCTTGTTGCAAGCTTCCATACAATAATCATGGATTTACCCTCCAAGGATCTCGAGTGATTTTGACAAACGTTCGTTCTAGCTACAACGAAGACTTCCCTTCACCATCACCTTATGTGAGGAACCTAAATATTATGGATACTAAGGACACCAACTCGCATTCATCCTCTAGGAGGGTACATTCGAAATTTCATTCCAAATGTATGGGGAGGAAAACAAGTCTGAAATCCTTCAAGAGAACCGAGGACAAGTGGACCGGTAGAACTACATAGGACCCCAGATAGATTCAGAATTCACAAAGCACCAAGACCAAATAAAGATAGTTGGATCTCAAGAACAACCCCAAAAATACAATCTTACTACTACAAATGGTTAAACCTCATAGGGATAATCTATGTTTCTGTCCTGAATGCAACCTCATGCATAACCCCTGTGTGAAAGGAGGATCCCAACTATGCTTATAAGAAAATTGGATTTACTCTCCCTATCGCGAGATGTTGAGTTTGTTTTGAATTCTTTGGAGAGTTATACTCAGTCTAATCCAAAGCGCTAATTGGTGTGACCTCCCGGTCTTGGATCGTTCAAGTCTTCAAGTCGAATGACTCGTCAGGCTCTTGATGGAACCAAATTGGCTTGACACAGGCCCTTTCTACTTCCTTGGTACCCGCGATGTGATACCTACAAACCCTTTCCTTTGTGCCTTCAACACTTGCGCCGATGTCCTTATCCCTCACTTCTAAGCACCTCCTTGATATGACCACGGACTGCGACCATAGGTAAACTCCATTCATGATCTCTCACTTTGAGACTTTTGTGAGTTTCTTCCTCCTCCTTACCTGATTTTTGAATCGGTGAATACTATGGGACCATATCTACGGTCCTCGTTCCTCTTGCGATCAATGATTTTGATCGAATCGCGAGTTCGTACTTCACGAGTCCTGAATCCTCTCGATTCTGCTTTTTCAACTTACAAACTAGCGATGCACTGATCCTCTACCATGCGTCCTTACATATCTAATGATCTAGATTAATATCACTCTTTGTGACTTCATGAATATCCCTGTCTACTCTCGCAAACCTTCCGAAGTTCCTTCTCTCGAACCTCTCGATATTTTTCCACCTGTCTCCTCCTTGATGATGGGTAACTTCTCCATTTTCGGGACTTCAACAAGTCCTCGAATCCTTTTGCGTACTTAGCAAAATTTATCTTTCAAGACTTAGGTTGTTCTCGAAACTCCTTTATGCACTCCTTGCAGAGTTACGCACAGACTTCCTTCTATGACTTTGCTCAAATTGAAAACCTCCAAGGCTTCAAGTTCCTCTGCAAGCTTCTCTTTTCCCTCCTGGTAGTCTTTCTCCCTTCCTTCTAATCTTATAAGGTAAACTCTAGATACCTTAGGTGCACTCCTTGCACTAGCTCAATTCTTTGACAACTTGTCCCTCGACCTTGTGTAAACTTTAAGGCATCTCCTTTCCTTTGTCAATTCACTTCTTGCAAAACCTTCCTTGACCAGAATGTTCGACAATTCTGGGATTATTCTACAACTCCAATTGTGTATTTCCTAGGTATGCTCACGTGACCTCGATGCCCTCCTAGAAAAGTGTTTTAGAGTGTTCATTAACTCTGTGTTGTGTCTCTCTCCACACAGCCTTTATTTTCAAGGGACCTAACCACCTTGAAATTTCTTCCTCAGTCTGTAAGTAAATCTGGCGTGACTACCTAGCATCTTCTCTTTTGATTCCACTGAGTTCAGACATGCACTCCTTGCATTAGATTATAGATTTTTCCAGCTATGTCGCGCACTCCTTGCACTTATCCTAGAGAACCAGACTTAACTTAGCCCACTCGTGGATAGAAAACTATATCTCTATCCCTGTAGACAATTTCTAGCATCAATCTACAATTTACAAACATGTAAAAGACATTCACAACACAACATCCATTACACAGAAAGATGAAATAGGAAAAACTGTCATTTTCTATTATTGGTAGAATGCCCAATTACAATGGTGGAGTTCGAGCTGTAACTGAGTCTAGACTCTTTGTATCTCTCCTTACAACCCGAATTGTCTAAACCAAAACCAATCCAACCTCCTCTCATCTCACCTCTACTTTGCAAAAAATACAGATAATTCCTCACGGTTTGAATGTTATGGCCTTACGAAGTTGGAGGACCCTCATATGTCATCTAGAAGCCCCAAAAGCTCAAAGTAGTCAAAGTGGTTTAAGATGTTTTAAAGGTAAATAATAAAGTGAAGTGATGAGTGCACTATAATTCAAATTGAATACAAAATCAATTATTTAAATACTAAATTTAATCGAGAAATTAGAAGTGGGTTAACCCTAAAATAAGGAAAGTGGGCAAAGTGACCTAGAAGATGTTTTTAGGGAAGCTACTTGGAGAGTATAAATAAGAGGCAAGGCTCTCTCATTTAAATAACACTTGAGAATATTGAATACCTATAGGTGCATGAGGTAACCAAATGATATCTAAGCCGAATTTCTGAGGAAAGTGAAGAAAATAAGGCCGAAATTCAAGGAAGGATAAATTCTTTTGATGATGCTTTCTAAGGTATGTTTTTTTTCAGGTCATCTCACCATTTTCGTAATAGATTTTTTTATACAATTATTCGGACCTTGAAATTTCCATGACATTTATTAAACATATACAAGTATCTGTGGTAAAATTTTTATCTTGTGGGTCGTTGTATTTTTGGAGTTACACTTCGTGGAAAATAGGGTTTGTGGTTAGTCCCGAAACTAGTCAAAAACAGGTGTTTCGAGTAAAAATGTCATAACTTCTTCATAAAAGATCCAAATTCAGTGAGACAAAATGTTTTGGTTAGAGTAATGTCTTTAGTATTCGTTTTAACAGTTTCAGGTCGATTCAAAAAACATTTTGTGTGGGGCACTCTCTACAAGGTCGCTCTCTAGAATAAGCCATAATTCGGCAAGGTATGTCATTTTTGCTATTACTCCTTTTCTGAGAGGTTCCAAGTAGTGAAACATGGAGGAATTGCATAAAAAACAATGAAGAAAATTGTGTATCAGTTTCATATCTTTATTCATTATAGGTCCAAAGTTATCATCATTTCAAGTTAGGGTTGTTGACTAATCCAAAAACTAGTCATGTGAAAAGTTTGATGAAGATGCTAGTCTCTTGTTGTCAAAGTTAAGGAAGGTTTGTAGGTATGTGATCATATACACCAAGTATATTAAAGAGTTACAAATCATATTTGGATGATGGAATTGATGATGGATTTTGGTTAAGGTACATGTTGGGTACATGGTTGAGACAAATAGTTGATGAGTTGGCACATACATGAGGTGTATAGTTGATGATGTTGGTACATATTGATGAGTTATAGTTGATGAGTAGTTGACACATGATTGGTACATACTTGTTACATGGTTGGATGCAATTTTTTATGGTACAGTTTGATTACAAGTTAAGGTACAATTTGATGCATGATTGATTCATGGTTCAGGTTTACAGCGGTATATCTCACAGTGATAGTGTGACAGTGGTTCCATCATTCTACTTCTACTTCAGGCTGGTTGGATGGGGAAAGGACAGGTGGTTGTAGCCATCTTCCAGTTGTATCCAAAGAACATAGGGGGTTGTAGCCTCCTTCTGGTTGTAGCCAGAGAATTGAGGAGTTGGAGCTTCCCTCAGGTTGTAGCCTAAGAAACTAGGGGGTTGGAGCCTCCTTCCAGTTGTAGCTTGAAAACAAAGGAAGTTGGTGCTTCCAATGAATGTAATTCTTCAAGATATATAAGAAAAAGAATTATGTGGTTTTCTCCTGCTTTGGATTTCCATGTAAAAGATCAGTGTATTGTGTATGTCTATGATTGTTCATTTGTTCATTGCTTATTTACTCTACATTTATTGGATGATAATTCTACATTGATATAACACTTGGATTATATGGTTAAAAAGGATTAAATTTCTCTATTGGTGATTCAACTCCCCTCTCAGTAATCCAACAATTGGTATTAGAGCAAGTTCTTTCAGAAATCAGTTTAACCACTGAAAGGTAGATCATGGAGAGAAACAACTTGTACAAAAATGGAATACCACAGTTTGATGGACAAAAGTATGTTTTTTGGAGCATAAGGATGAAGACATATATACAGGTATAGGGATTTCAAGTTTGTCAATCAATTGTAGATGGCTACACAACACCAACAGTTCCACCAACAAATGACAAAGCTGTGAAACTTGGTGAGAATAATTCCAAAGCCAAAAATGCACTTTTGAATGGTCTCAGTGATACGGTATTCACCAAATGTGCACAGTCTAAATCCGCTAAAGATATTTGTGACAAGCTTCAAAATATTTATGAAGGAGATACAAAGGTCAAAGTAGAAAAGCTTCAAACTTACAGAGGAATATTTGAACAACTAAAAATGAAGGAAGATGAAAATATTGCAACCTACTTCTTACGAGTCGAGGAAACAGTGAATGCAATCATAGGATTGAGAGAATAAATCGAAGAATATGTAATTGTTGAAAAGGTACTAAGATATATTCCTATGAGATTCAACCTTGAGATATCAACACTGGAAGAAAGATCAGATCTAATCTCAATAAGCATGGATGAACTGCATGGAATATTTACAGCATATGAAATGAGAACTGAACAGGAAAATCCAGATCCTAAAGAAGCAACCTTCAAAGCATCCAAAATATCAAAGAAAAAGAAACAACAACAAGAAGAATATAGCAGTAGTAGTGACGTCCCGGAAGATGATGAAGAAGAGGCAAACTTCGTTAAAAGAATGAACAAGGGAACCAATGGTAGGTATAGAGGTAAGATTCCTTTAATTTGTTTTAATTGTCATGGTATTGGTCACTTTGCTAACATATGTTCTCATAAGAAAAAGAGAAATGATGAAGGTTACTCAAAAGACAAACACACATATAAAGGCAAACGAACTACAAAGAAAGTTTTCAAGAAAACCTTATGCACCAAAGAAGACAACTCATCATCAAATGAAGATGAAATCAGTGATAGTGAGATAGGAAGAGTTCTATTCATTGCAGTAAAAGACTCTAACAAAGAAGACTCCAAAGAAAAATATGAAGAAGTTGAATAAGGATATGAAGAATCCAAAGAAGAAATCGAAGAGGCAGAAGTTGACTATCGAGAAGAATTAATGTCTTCCATAGAAGTTATCAGAAGAGAACAAAAGAAAAACAAGAAACTACAAGTAGAACTAGACAAGAAAAAGGACACTCGAGAACTAGAACAAATGATCACAAAATTGAAGGTTCAAATACAAGAAGATAAAAGAATTGAAGAATCACTCAAATAACAACTAGAAAAAAAGGACAAGATCATTGGAAACTTGGAAGCAGAGATTGTCACACTAAGAAAGGATATTCAAAAGAAAAATATGCAGAGTAGCTCAAAAGTTTTGGATGACATTATCAACAGTAAAAAATCTCATCTTGACTGGTCCAAACTTAGATACAATTAGACAGAAAAGGGATCAAGCTCCAAAAAAATAGAGCAAGAAACAAATCCAAAAACTATGCAGAAATAATCAAAGGGGATAGGAAGATATACAAGGAAGATTACAGGGACACTCCTCCATCGAGAAGATTCAGATTTCAGAATCAACAACAGATGGATAGGCCTAAATAAGAAGAAGGAATCATTAGAGAACCTCCTTTTAGAAGATCTTCAACTCCCATGTATCAAACTATATTTTTTGGTTTATGTTATGCATATAATAATTTTGGACATAAAGTTGTGAATTGCAGAGCTAACAATAGGAACAATAACAACTTTAAGAATCATACACAAAGAGGTTATTCAAGAAGACCTAGTGAAACACAAATAAGAAGTTACAACAAGTTTGAATCTTTGAGCACTGAAGTGGAATGTTACAAATGTAACAATTTTGGACACGTGGACAAAAATTGCAGAATGATGGTCCCTCCTAAAGAAGATCAACATAATAACAACAGTCACAGACAAGAACCTCA